>PVJI01001653.1:0-171515 GCA_004026765.1 Micronycteris hirsuta
AATGTAGATTGGTCCTACCACTGTGGAAAGCAGTATGGAATTACCTGAAAAAATTAAAAATGGAACTGCCTATGACTCACCAATTCTACTTCTGGGAATATATCCAAAGAAACCTGAAACACTGATTCAAAAGAATATATGCACCCCTGTGTTCATTGCAAGGCTATTTACAACAGCCAAGATATGAAAGCAGAACATGTGCCCACCAATAGATGAGTGAATAAAAAAGCTGTGGTATATTTATACAAAGGAATGCTACTCAGCCATGAAAAAGAAGGAAATCTTACCCTTTACAACGGCATAGATGGACCTGGAGAGTATTATGCTAAGTAAAGTAAGCCTGTCAAAGAAAGAAATGTACCATATGATTTCACTTATATGTAAAATCTAATGAACAAAATAATTTTAAAAAGAGAGAGATACTCTTGGATACAGAGAACAGGCTGACAGCTGCCGGGGGGGAGGGAGGGGCATTGGACTGGGTGAGAAGGGTGAGGGGATTAAGGAAAAAGAAAAAAAAAGACTCGTGTACACAGACAACGGTATGGTGAATGCCAGAGGGAAGGGGAGTGAGGGGAAGTGGAAGAGGGAATAGGGGATAAATGGTGATGGAAGACTTGTCTTGGAATGGTGAACACACAATACAATATACAGATGATGTATTGAAGAACTGCACACCTGGAACCTATATTAATTTTATTAACCAATAAATTCAATTAAAAATAACTAAATAAAACTACTCCACCAATGGATCCATATCAATGAGTCTGAAACTATGTAAACTGTAAACTTTTTCCTGGACAATTTAAGAAGATATTGGGACAAAGGAGTAACTGGATTGACCTTTCTCTAAGGCAGACAGTGATCTTAGCTCTCCCTAAAGAGATGGGATGGAATAAACCACTTGAGTCTAGTGTTGTGGGAAGGTTAATTCCCTGGAATGAATACATAGGAATTAGGCCTCTGACAGGAATGCATTCCTGCTTCAGTCAGTTTATCGTGAGGACAGACAGCCCATCATTTTCCTTGACAGACTCCTTTTTCTTCTATGAAGATTCCAATGCTCCCTATAGCAGGCTGGGCTTTTACAAATGAGTTAGAGTACCATTTGAGATTGTCATTCTTACTGAAATGTAAATAAAATGAAGAGACTGTCACAGAGTTGAAAAATAGTAATCTAGTCCAAAACAAAAAATATCCATAATTCTGGCTTCCAGAAACCAGCGATGTGAAATAGTTGTGGGTGTGAGATGGGGGAGCAGGACTTTCATCTGATGATATAAAAAGCTTTAGTGCATATGTGTGCACCTGTACATTCACACCTATAAGCACACATGCATTCGCTACACTTAAAACCACCGATGCTTGCTCGGCTACCCTATACCTATCTCTCTGCCTGTAAAACTTGTGATCAAATGACCCTCAGATATATTTTCCCCTGCATTTTGTCATACTGTAGCTATTACACATTTTAAAAAATTAGGGCCATTTGAAAAAATGTTAATGAAACCTGTAGTTTTGGGGGGAAAAGTTAAATGTAAAATATAGCAAAAGTAGGGAAATTTAGTGACAACTAAAAGTACTAATTTTCCTAGATAATAATTTTACATACCAGGACATGACTGTACCCAATTAAGTTTAGCTCTAATAATCACTGTGTAATGGGATAGACTCACAAAGTAATAGGATTTGTTTAAGGCACGGATAGAGGAGCTTAATACTTATTAGATATCTTAAATGCATTAAGAATAAAAAAGACAGATTGATACAGCCCATTTGGGGACAATTGAGAAAATGAAAATATTTTAAAGGGGTAGATGCATGATCTCTCTGAAGAGACTTAGCTAACATTTATAAATTCTGTGGCCCAATAATTTCAATCACTGGTTTATCTGAAAACAGAATTAAAAAGAGAAAGTGCTCAATGGGAAAACGCTCCCCCGTCCACTTGTTTTTATAAGATCAATGACCCTGGCTAATCATAGTTTGGTCTGGAGAATCCAGGCCAAGATCTCAGAAGGTCTCAATGGCCCTGAATACATTGTTTGACTTCTCGGATAGAGAACTTTCAAAGAAACTGTGAATGTCTTGTCATGCTTGAAATAGATATTAGCTGGCTACACTGAGAATCAAATATGGGAAATTAGTTGCCATTAAAAGATCGCTTCCGGCGGTTCGTTCCTCATCAGCCGAGCTGTGCAGGCCTCCTGCTGCGGACAGTGAACATTAGCTTACTAAATAGTTCAGCTCATCAGACACTGCATTACTCAAGAATAGGCCTGAATTGTGGTGATGGGGGAGGGAGAGGAGGAAACAGATTAAAAATATAACCACTGGCATCTATCTGGGAAGAGATTGATGTTCTATTCTGTTAGGTAAAAACAATAAAAATTATTGTTCATTGATGTGTACAGATATTCACAATTAAATGTTGAGAAAAATAAGCTAGTTACAAAACTATTTTTATAGGACAGTATTTTGGCTTAAAAATGTGTGTGTGTGTGTGTGTGTGTGTTTAATCTGGAAGAACAAATAGCAAAATCTTTACAGGGATGACTTTTTATAATTTGTTTTATTCATCTGTATTTTCAATAATGTTACAATTCAATTACTAAAATTTTATAGTAAATACTTATTATTTATAAAATAAGACTTTATACAAAAGATTATGCCTATTTTTTTCTCTTTTTTTTGAAAAATTTCAGGGCAACTGTAAAGGAGTTGTGAATAGAAATGATCGTTTATGTTAGGGGCTGCTTTCTTCTAGAAGCTATAGAATCATACTCTGTAGGACAGCCCAAGAGTGGGCATCCAGAGACACCTGATATTGTCCCTGGCCTTCCTCCATCCAATCAGCCTGCACAGGCTTTCCTTTGTTCTTATCAAACAAATGGGCTCCCAGACAGTGCAATCTACATACAGTACCTAGAAGTTCGCTTTATGGGAAAAAAGAATGGGTTTTGGAGTAGGAAGCCCCGGTTTTGAATCAGGGTTCTAATGAATAGGTAATAGCTGTGTGACCTTCAAAAAGCAATTTAATAATCTATAACTTTCAGAGCCTTTTTAAAAATTAAAATATAATTAATATACAACATCATATTGGTTTCAGTTATCCAACATTAACATACCCCAAAAAGTTATCACCATTCTAAGTCTGTCAACAGTCTGTCATCCTACGAAGTTATTATGGTTTTATTGACTATATTCTGCGTGTTGTATGTTATACCTCCATGACATTTATTTTATAACTGGAAATTTATACGTTTTATTTTTGTCACTCTTTTTGCCCTTCCCCCTCACATGCTTTCCCTGGGCATAAGTTAGTTCTCCACATCTAGGAGACTATTTCTGTTATATATTGTATGTTTGTTTTGCTTTTTAGACTCCAGATAAAAGTAAAATCACATGATATTTGCCCTTCTTTGACTTACTTCACTTAGCATAATACCTTCTAGTTCCATCCATATTGTCAAAAATAGTAAAATGTCTTTCTTTTTATGGCTGAGTGGTATGTATCATTTCTTTATTCATTTTCCATCAATGGACATTTAGGTTGCTTTTATATCTTGGCTATTGTAAATAAAATGGAACAATAACCATAGGAGTTCATATATCTTTCCAAATTAGGATTTTGATGGTCTTCGGGTAGATACTTAGAAGTGGGATCACTGATTCATACGGGTGATGGGAACTTCCTACTCTTTTTCGTAGCGGCTGCGTCAGGTTCCAACCCCACCAACAGTGCTTGAGGGCTCCCGTTTTCCACATCCCTGCCAACACTTGTTACTTCTGGTCTTTTTTATAATAGCCAGACTGGCAGGTGTAAGGTGATAGCTCACTGTTTTTTTTTTTTTTTTAATTTGAATTTCCCTGATTATTAGTGATATTGAGTATCTTTTCATGTCTCTTTTGGCCATCTATAAATCTTCTTTGGAAAAATGTCTATTCAGGTCCTCTGCCCATTTTTTAATTGGATTTTTTAATTGATTGAGTTGTAGCAGTTCTTTATATATTTTGAATGACAATCCAATATCAAATATGTCATTTGCAATTATCTTCTCCAATTCAGTGAGTTGACTTTTTGTTTTGTTGATGATCTCCTTTGCTCTGTAAAAGCTTCTTAGTTTGATGAAATCCCATTTCTTTTGCTTTTATTCTCTTGCCTGGGAAACATATCCAAAAAGATATTGCTAAGACTGATGGTCAAAAAGTTTACTGCCTATGTTTTCTTTGAGGAGTTTAATGGTTTCTGGTGTTACATTTAAGCCTTTAATCCATTTTGAGTTAATTTTTGTGTGTGGTGTAAGAAAGTTGTCCAATGTCTTTTCTTTCTTTCTTTCTTTTTTTTTTTTTTTTTTGGTGTTCCATGGAATGTGAAGCTATTATTATCACCAGCTCACTCTGGGTTCCTTGTGCCAGTAAGCCAGCTTTCAAAATAAAAAAGAAAGAAACTCACATGGCTTAAGTTTTACCAATGAATAATAGGAGATAGGAAGATGCCAAAAAAGAAAATTCTTCTCCCTTCATCATCCACCCCAATGGACTAATCCAAGGCACAGTGATTCTGTATGGATTGTCCAGAGACATCTTTTGTGACCAAGAAAGCACCTCAATCTTCTTGCAATGCTATAGCCAGCTCGGTAACAGTCTCCTTAATCCCATTTTGCCTTCTTCACTTCTCTACTTCCATTCCCTCCCACACTCTCACTGTCGTGGGATTTGGCCCTCGATAAAGCATTATCATGCAAAGAAAAAAGGAGAGAAAATAATCAAAAGTGTATATCTGGCATCTGGATTTTTAGAAAGAAAATTCGCTTTAGGAGACACTACATGGATGAATTCAGTGTACCCTGAGATTATTTCTTTTCAGACAAAACTATTACTGATGCCCTAGGCTCTTGTGATCTCTCGGGCTAGAAATCAAAAGAGATCACCAGAGGAAAGCTCAGGCAAAGGGTTTATTAAACTTGTACAAGGAACTAGCACCCAGAGAAAAGAGAAACAGGTGCTATCCGGACAAAGCTGGGGAATATTTTAAAGAGGCTTAGGCGGGAAAAGTGACACCCACACCTGTAGAGGCGGGGCCTTTTGGGCGCTTGCATGGGGGGTGGGGCACTGCATGCTTCTTCATGAATCACATGTCTCAGTAACATGTTAAATCTCCACCAAGAGCTGTATTATTTTTTTAACGTTTAAATAAGTGAGGGTCACCAGAAAGACAGTCTTTCTTCCTAGCGTGCATGTGTGAGCAAAGGAAAACACACTTATGTTCCCTGTAGGAAATCTTGCGGACTGTGGTGGACTTCAGCCTGCTGATTGGCTGTAAGGAGAAGGAAGCACCTTAGGGCCAATTAATGAGTTCTTGGCTTCCCAATAGCAGGGCCCAGAAAGTAACCTGCCTATTTCAAAACCACTCAAACACACTTTACAATCTTTGTTAAATCATGGAATGCAAGGCAGATCCTTGCTTTTAAGGAAGTTTGGTTAAAATCTGCTTGCCTGCCTGATGTAAGTTCTATGAAAACACCAACCATGTTCTCCTGTTCATCATGTTACCCAATTGACCAAAGCGGATGAACAAATGAGGCAGATGAAAATAAAAATGTGAGAAAGCTGATTGTTGGGATGTGTGGTACATGTTCCCTGGGTAGAAGCTCAGAGAAGAAAGGGAAGTATTGAAGTATATTGGATTTGGTAAAGTCTTAGAACGGTTGAGAACAGATGTAAAATAAGAAGGAGAAGCTGGTTTCATAATTGTCTTCTTTCAGTTCCTGATTCATAGCAGACCACAAAGCATAGCACTAGAAGACAAAGCACAAAGCCCAGCTCGTGTGGATAAGGGGAAGGGCCTTCACCTATTCGTAGCCTCATAGTGCAGGATGGGGCAAAAGTAAGTTTACAGTTCTTTGTATGGAAAATAATACAATACTTAAGAAATAATAATACGAGAAAAACTGTGGTTTGCATACTCACAACTGCACACCTACTTTTGCCATGCCCTGTGTTTTTCTCTCTTTGGAATTTACAGGGATGTGTATGTAGAACAATGGGGAGAGAGTCCAACCCACTGCCAGTTCACTTTTTCATCATCCCCTAGTCCCTTCTATTTACATGATTTTTTTTAAAACATGAAAATGTTTTGAATGTTTCCCCTATCACATAATTAATCATAATGGAAAAAAATAACTAGTCTGAACTTTATTTTCATTGGCTTTTTAACCCTTATTTCTATTTCCTCATAGACTCTTGTTATTCTCTAGCTCTCCAGCTCTTCCTCGTTCTTGTACATCGATTTCTACTGGATGCTTTCACTCTGGCAGTCAGCAATGGGCCTTAATTGATACATCATTAAAATATACTCAGGCACCATCTGTACTAGAGTAAGGACAAATTTCAGGCAAAGGGCTCAAGCCAGCTTTCCAGATTTCTGTACACTCTCAAAGGAGGAAAAGTCATTTTTCTCTGTAGTTTTTCTCCAGGACTGCAGCGATTCTAAACTAGTCAATAGGAATAAAATCTCTATGATGCTATTTTACCACCTTGTGTTTTCATAGTGGTGGCTGCATAACTTACAATGAACTATTTTACAGTTGCCCATTGGCTCTGAAGCTCTGTTATTATAGATTAACACACCAGGTCATGAGATGTTCACTTGGTTCAATGTTGGTTTCACTTGGGTACAATCATTTTGTTCAGCATTGTTTACTGAGCAGGCCACTGCTAATCCTCCCTGTATTCATTGCCTACCTCCAGAAGGGAGCCAGCTCAGTTTCCTGACTCCAAAAAAATAATTCAGCAAGGTGAGGGTCAAATTACCCCAAACTTCAGATCACCTATATAAACAGTGAAATATGTGGCCAAGAAAGAGAAGCTTTATTGTCCTCCTGTTTCCTGGAGCTAGGAAGATAATTGTTTCCTTGCAAACAAGGACAGATTAAACACATTACATTCTGTCCTTTTGCCATCTGCTTCTTGCTTGTTTTATTCTAAGCTTTATGATTTAACTTTATTATCCGAGGGGCGAAGGTAGGCCATGCTGTTGATGTGCTCAATTCCTTGAAAGTTGGAATGAATGCAAAGTAGCAGGGCTGATCTGAAAGGGGTGAGTCAGAAACCAACTGGCCACTGTGCAATTATCACTCAGTGCACCAAGCACCTGGAGACGCCAGCAAGCTGAGATTTCTCCTGGCAAGATTCACAATAGGAGGGAGGAAGTGACAGGGAACAGCAACAAAAATCTTGTTCTTTTATTCCTCAAAATATCTACATTTGCAAAATATCCCTTCTCTCTGTGTCTGCCTACACTGCAAAAAAGACTGTTCCAAAGCTTTAAGCCTCTAAATTTTTCTTGAACTTTTGTGGTTTCTAGCCTCCTCCACTATCTATCTTTCTTATCTTATTTCCCCAAATATTTTAACGCAGTTATCACTGTTAGCAAGCAGAGTCCTTCTGATGATTCCTTTTGACCCCCATTCATTCTGATTTCACCCTCATGTAATCTGACTTCTAGGGTTGAGACCAGAGTGAGGCAAGAAAGGCACTCTTTTTAGATGTAAAATTTTAGGGGGCACCAAAAAACTCAGAAACCAAGATAAATAAATTTCAGTAATATCTATTTTAAAAGTTTTTTTATTACACTAGAAAGAGTTCTGCCTTTTATCAAATATATTTTTTATTTTTCAATTACAGCTGACATACAATATTATCTTAGTTTCAGGTGTTTAACCCAGTGACTGGGCATTATATAACTTATTAAGTGATCACTCCAATGAGCCTAGTATCCATCTGACGCCTCACATGGTTATTATAATAGTATTGACTATATTCCCTATACAATACTTTACATCCCTTTGACTGTTCTGCAACCACCAATTTTACTTCTTAATTCCTTCGCTTTTTTTATCCAGCCCCTCGACACCCGTCACTTGGGCAACCACCAGTTCTTTCTCTGTGTCTGTGAGTCTGTTTCAATTTTGTTTGCTCGTTTATTTTGTACTTTAGATTCTACATATCAGTGAAATCATATGGTATCTGTCTTTCTGTATTTCACTGAGCATAATGTCCTCTAGGTCCATCCATGCTGTCACAAATGATACGAATTAATTCTTTTTCATGGTTGAGTAATATTCTATTATATACAAAATATTATATTATATATATATTCACCTCTTTTTTTCCCACTCCTCTATTGATGGGCACTTGGATTGCTTCCATAGCTGGGCTATTGTAAATAACACTGCTATGGACATAGAGGTGCATAAATTTTTTCAAATTACTGTTTTGGATTTCTTTGGATAAATCCACAGAAGTGGAATCACTGGGTCATAAGTCAGATCTATTTTCAATTTTTTGTGGAAACTTCACACTGTTTTACATAGTGGCTGTACCAGTCTGCATGACCACCAGCAGTGCATGAGGGTTCTTTTTCTCCACATCCTCATCAGCACTTGACAATTGTAGATTTATTGATGAGAGCCATTCTCAAGGTGTGAGGTGATACCTCTTTGTGGTTTTAATTTGCATTTCTCTGACAATCAGTAACATTGACCATATTTTCATATGTCTATTTGCCTCTCTGTACGTCCTCTTTTGGAGAAGTGTCTATTCAGGACTTCCGACCATTTTTTAAATTGGATTGTTTGTGTTTTTGGCATTGAGTATTATGAATTTTTATGAATAAAATTTAAAAATATAATTTATAAATTATAAATTTTTAATATTAACCTCTTATTAGGTGTATCATTGGTGAATAAGTTTTCCCATTTAATCGGCTGCCTCCACATTTTTGATGGTTTCCTTTGCTGTGCTAAAAACCTTTTAGTTTGATATAGTTCCATTTCTTTACTTTTTCTTTTATTTCCCTTTTCCAAAGAGATGTATCAGAAAAAATATTGCTAAGAGAAATGTCAAAGATTCTACTGCCTACATTTTATTTTAGTGTTTTTATGGTTTCAAGCCTTACATTTAATTCTTTCATCTAATTTAGGTTTATTCTTATGTAAGGTATAAGGAAGTAGTCTACTTTCATTTATTTGCAAGCATGTGTCTAATTTCCCCAGTACCATTTATTTAATAAGACTATCTATATTTCATTGTATGTTCTTGCCTCTTTGTCAAATATTAATTGACCATGTAGATGTGGATTTATTTCTAGGTTTTCTATTCATTTCATTGATCTGTGTGTCCATTTTTATGCCAGTACCATGCTGTCTTGGTCACTAGGACCTTGTATCATAGTGTGATAGCAGGTAGTATGAAACCCTCAACTTTGTTCTTTTTTTCTCAGTATTGCTGAGGCTATTTGGGGCTTTTTGTGGTTGCATATAATTTTTTTGGATTATTTGTTCTAGTTCTGTGAAACATGCTATTGGTGTTTTGACAGGGATTGCACTGAACCCATAGATTGCTTTAGGTAGCATGGACATTTTAATGATGTTAATTCTTTCTATCCATGAACACAGAATATGCTTCCATTTATTTGATTCTCCTGCTACTTCTTTCGTCAGTGTGGTGTAATTTTCTGTACAGGTCTTTCACCTCTTTGGTTAAATTAATTCCTAGGTATATTTTGGAGGTGCAATTGTAAATGGGATTGTTTTAGTTTTCCTTTCTGAAAATTCATTTTTGGCATATAAGAATGCAACTGAATTCTGAATATTAATTTTGTATCCTGCTACTTTACTGAATGTGTTTATCAGTTCTAGTAGTTTTTTGGTGGAATCTATAAGGTTCATTATATACAGTGTCATGTCATCTGCATATAATGACAGTTTTCTTCTTCCTTTCCAATTTGGATACTTTTTATTTCTTCCTCTTGTCCGATTGCTGTGGCTAGGACCTCCAGTACTACAGCGAATAAGAGTGGTGATAGCAGACATCCCTGTCTTCTTCCTGGTCTTAAGGAAAATGCTTTCAGTTTTTCCCTATTGAGTGTGAGGTTAGCTGTAGGTTTGTCATCTACTGCCTTTATTATGTTGAGGTATGGTCTGTCTATTTCCACTTTGCTGAGAGTTTTTATCATTAATATGTGCTAAATTATATCAAATACTTTTACTGCATATAGTGGTAGGATATGATCATGTGATTTTCATTCTTCCTTTTGTTTTGTGGTGTATCAGGTTAATTAATTTGTGGATATTGTGCCAACCTTGCATCCTAGGTATGAATCCTAATTGATCATGGTGTATGACCTTTTTAATTTATTGCTGGATCTAGTTCACTCATATTTTACTTGAGGATTTTCACATGTATGTTCATCATAAATATTGGCCTATAATATTTTACCAAGGTTTTTTTTTTAATTAAGAGAATGCTAGCTTTTAAAATGAGCTTGGGAGTTTTCCCTTCTCTGAAATTTTTTGGAATCATTTTAAAAAGATAGATGTTAGCTCTTCTTTGAATGTTGGGTAAAATTCACATGTGAAGCCATCTAGTCCAGGGCTTTTGTTTGCTGGGAGTTTTTTTTTTATTACTACTTCATTATTAGTTGTAATTGATCTGTTCAGATTTTCTGATCCTTTTTGATGTAGTTTTGGAAGATTGTAGATTCCTAGGAATTTATCCATTTCAACCAGCTTGTTCAATTTGTTGGCATATATTGTTTATAATATTTTCTTATAATATATTGTATTTCTGTGATGCCAGTTGTTACTTCTTCTCTTTCATTTCTGTTTTATTAATTTGGGTCCTTGCTTTTTTGTATGGTTTATTTTTTCAAAGAACCAGTTCTTGATTTCATTGATCATTTGTATTGTTTTTTAGTCTCCATGTCATTTATTTGCACTCTAATCTTTATTATTTTCTTCTATCTACTCATTTTGCTCTTTGTTTATCGCTCTTTTTCTATATCCTTTAAGTGTATAGTTTTATTGTTTATTAGAGATCTTTCTTGCTTCTTGAGATACATGTATATTGCTATGAATTTACCTCTTAGGACAGTTTTCACTGTTTCCCATAGGTTTTGGTTTGTGTATGTTCATTTTAATTTTTCTCAAGCTATCTTTTAATTTCTTCCTTAATCTCATTGTTGACTCATTCATTGTTTTGTAACATGTTGTTTGGCCTCTATGTGTTTGTGCGTTATTCAGTTTTTTCCCGTGATTGATTTCTAGTTTTATACCGTTGTGGTTGGAGAAGATGCTTGATACATGTCAATCTTCTCAAATTTACTGAGACTTGTTTTGTTTCCTAACATGGATATTCTAGAAAATTCTCCATGTTCACTTGAAAAGAATGACTATTCTATACAGTGATCTCTCTTTGTGGTTTTAATTTCCATTTCCCTAATGGCTAATAATATTTAATATCATTTCATTGCTTATTGGCCATCTGTATATCCTCTTTAGAAAAATGTCTCTTAGTGTTTTTTACCCATTTCTTATTGGATTGTTTTTACTGTTTAATTTGAGAGTTCTTTATACATTCTAGATACTAGTCCTTTATTGGGTATTTGTTTTGCAGATATTCCCCCTTCCTTTTTATCATTTTCATGTAGTCTTAAAAGAGCAAAAGTGGTAAATTTTGGTGAAATCCAATTTATCTTTTTTTTTATCTTGGATTGTGTTTTTGATGTCAAGTCTAAGAACTCTTTGTCTAGCATTGGATTCCAATGATTTCTCCATTTTTTTTCCTAAAGGTTTTATAGTTTTATGTTTGATATTAACTTCGTTTTATTGCATAAGATGTAAAACTTAGGTTGAGGTTCCTTTTTTTTTGGCCCCCAATTTTTAATTGCTCTAACATTATTTTTTGAAAAGACTATCTTTCCTCCCTTGAATTGCTATTGTATCTTTGTCAAAAATCAATTGAGAACATTTTTAATCTATTTTTAGGTTCTCTATTTTGTTCTATTGATCTATATGTCTACCTCTCCATCAATAGCACGCATTCAAAATAAATTTTTAGAAAACCATGAAAAATAAAATATCAAATATCTAAATGAAACAATGTCAGTGATAGTGTCATGCTGAGCCATATTGGAACCTAAGGCAAAAGGAAAAAGCAATAATAATTATCCTTCTGGTGACTTTCAGTCAATAAATTAAACAACTGCATGTTTGGACATTTACTAATCAGTGAATACACCACAAATATTTGGCAATCAACACACATTTGCTAACAGAGGTAAGAAATTAATTAATTTGTTATCCAAGACATTCCCAAAACACGTACTAGAAGAATATCAACAAACACAGGTAGAAGTATGACATATTTCTAAGCACCTGAATACTTATTAATTTAACGTCTTTTAAGTTTTTATCTAGATGTTAAGCACCATGTAGATGTAGACAGCAAGGACATTTAAGATCCAAAAAGTTTCGCAGGATAGGAATGTTTACCACACAATACTACAGATGTTCTATGTAAGTGTGTCCGCCTATTGCTTAAGAAAGAGGAAAACGCAGCAGCACAGATCTTTCCTACAAGATAATTAAATAACAAATAATGGTGAATCTAACTAGTGATGTGGTAGGGCGAGAATGAATGAGAATCCAACAACTATTTTTCCAATTTCGAAAATGTCTTTATATAACTAAAAGTAGAGGTAAAATTAAAAATATTTAACACCTACGACATGAACATCAACCAATCATAACAGACGCTGGCCTCAAACGACACTTAGGCCTCTGGTGGCACAAATCTGCCCTGTGACCAAGGGCGTGTAACCCAGACACGGTGCTAAGGAGGGACTTCGTTTTATATTACCCACATAAAAACCTCAGTTACTTGATGAAATTTTTATCTCTGTATCCACCAGTACCACCTTATAATTTGTTAGCAGATGTTTATTGATTGCCATGTTTAACATACTCATGTATATGTATATGATTAATTGATAAACTGGATCCTTATATACATTGACAGATGTTTCTGCATGACAGACAAATACAAGGAAACCATTTCTTTTTTGTCTTCAAAATTAGTATACTGTATTGTAATAATAACAATTATTTTTATATTATTTGGATAATTGTGATATTAATTCCTTATACCCACATGAATCCCAATGGACAACTGTATTAGGCAAACCCAGTAATTCTCATGACAACCCTGAGAGTTACTAGCATCCCCTTGTTACAGATGGGAAAGCTAAAAACCCCTGCGGATGCTGCCCCTTCATCACATACATAAACTTTGCAAATGACAAAGATTTATATGAAATGCAGATATTTTTATTCCTCCTTGAAAATATAACCTCTTAAGTGAAAAAAATGACTGAGGAAAGTGGTTTATAAGCTATGTCTTGGAGTAGATCCTCAATTCTAAAAGACAAGTAATCAGTTGATTGATCATTGGTTTTACTTCACTGTTCATTAATATCTAACTCCTCTTTGGTCCCTGACAGAGCCATGTACTTCACTTTTTTCATGTTGGGTTTTAAATATATTATTCAAAAGAGTAGGTTACTTAAACCAACCAGTTCTGTTGATTTGTTAGTTTCGTAAAGCAACAAATGTCTTGCTCAGATATGTCAATTTATTAGTCTGATATCAGGAAGATTTTCTCATGCCACACGTGAAACCTTTTCTGAGTTCCTGTAGTTTATCCATCTGTGACCCTCATTTGGCACTTAGGACCTGCTGGTTTGTATTGTTCCTTATTTCTTTAGAAGTTGTTCTATTTCAAAACAGCCTGTGAGCTCTCTACTAACTGCTTTATATCATCTGCCACAATGACTTGCACATAACACTAGTGACAGTAATAGCTGTCTCAGTACCAATGGCAAATAGTAATAGAAATAGCTGTCACTATGACTGTGTAAGTACTTTATATGTTTTATCTTATTTAATCTTCCTCTCAAGGCAGCTATTATTGTTCCCTGTCATTATTTCCAATTTGAAAGTGAGGGTGCTGAGTGAGACTTGGAGTCAACAACTTGCTTCTACTCACACAGCTTGTAGGTGGCAGAGTCGAGTTTCAAATCCAAGGGTTTCAGATCTCAGGGGTCAAGTTTTAGTGAGGAGGGTTTGGAACATGTTACATCATGTCTTTTCTCTCACCGACATCTAGCATTCTAAACAATGAGAATTTTGTCAAGATATTCCATGGAATGAGTTTGATGTTTATCACTGGAATCTTAAATTCTCCTGGCTTTAGGATTTGTCGGCAGAGTAAAATGGTTTCTGTCTAGGAGAAGCTTAAGGTCCTGGTGGCTCTGGTGAGGGGAAGATTCTGAAAAGCACTAGATCTCTGACCAAATAAGGTAGCCACTCATGGAAACAGGGCACCAGAGGCAGAGGCCAGATGGAGTTGCCAGATAAAATAAAGAACACTCAGCTACCTTTGAATTTTATGCAAACAACAACAAATTTTTTTTAGTATAAGTATGTCTCAAATATTGCCCGAGACATACTTATACTAAAAAGGTATTCATTTTTAAATATAAAATCCAAATTTAACTGGGCATTCTGTATTTCTATTTGCTAAATCTGACAACGTTAAGATTATAGCACATTTCTCCCATCTTTGGAGGTGCTGAGGAAGAACAAACCTGAACTACAAACCAGGAAAAAAGGAAGAAAATAAACTTTCCTGTCATTCTTTTTAAAATCAGGAATGCTGCCCAAGTACACCTGACCAACCAAAAAGGGTTAGAGGTTTTGTTTTAAGTTGGAATCATATTTACTCACAAAGCAAAAAATAATTTAAATAAAAGATGCTCTTTTGTTCTTTATAGTCTCATACACACAACAACAACAACAACAACAAAAAACTTACAAAAGAGTGATTTAAATCCCCTTCCATGTGCAATAAGTTATTTTATCAACCTCATGGGTTCTGCAAGGAAAACACAAGAAATCAGATTTTAGTTATGATGCACAAAATGTGTTCACTCAAAACCCTGGTAAACATTTATCATGGTGTTCCCATCTGTCTAGTCTTCTGCAGGAAGTCACCGGCTCTTTGAAGTGAGAAAAAAATCTCTAGAGATCATCAAACCAACTTACATTTCCTCTGGGAATGGCTGTTTTTCAATGGGCAGACTTGTCTACCCATTTGTGGTTCATTCAAAACTCTTTCTACACCTGAATTATGCAGCTAATCATATTTCAGATGTTCCATCTGATCAAATTTGCTCTAAACATGAATTTAGGAACCAAATGCTTATTCCCTGACCTCCTCTCAGCTGATTAGAGTCAACATCCAGGCACCGTGGAAGGACTGGAGTTCAGATACATCTCACAACTGAAGGTGAATAAAACTTAGCTGCTTCGTTTCCAAGAGCTTCGGTTCTTGCAGATTGAGAGTTAGGACTCAGTTCCTTTCTTTCCTCTCTTCGTTGCTAACCTCTTACTCTGCCCACGACCCTCCTTCACTCCTGGCATGCAATGGTGGGAAACATTGTAACCCATTATGAAAACCTCAGTGACAAGTTCCTCCTGGAATATAAGGAGGTTCTAGACCAAATGTTCATACATAAAAAATCATTGAAGAGAGCTGGTCTGACAATCCATATTTTTATCATTCGCTAGAAAGTGTCTTCCTTTCTACTTTTTAAAAACTGAAACCTAAATTAGTTACTTCATTTCTAATAGTGACCAATTATTTGATGCCAGTGTTACAAGCGCAGCATTTCATTCCAAAGTTCTCCATTTTGTCAGTCTAAGTAGCTTGTGATGAGTTATTTTCTCAATCATAATGTCAACCCTCTGAGTTAATGCCATTGAAAAATAAAATGATTTTCAGCTAATAAAACCAGATTCTAAAAGGAGCACTCTAAGACATAAGACAAATCTCTTTAGAACTAAACAGATTATCATATCTGTGGTATGTGAAATCCAATGTCATCCCTTTGGTTAATTACCTTAGAAGAAAAAACCAACTGGTTTTACACAATTGACAGAAAAATTGAAATTCTGAAAATAATTACCCATTTAGGTAAGAAAATACTGTTGGACTGAATTATTGAAAGGGCTTTTCCATTGTTTGTGATGGATGACAATGATTCTAAAAGTACATGCATGTGAACATTAATATTTGTTTCTAAAATTTGTTTTGCCATCAAAAAATTTTAGTATTTCAGAATGAAACTTTACTGCTATCTAGGTTATAAGGTTGACAAAGGATATATTTTGAAGCAATCCAGGCATTTATTTCAGAAAAATAGCAGTGTGCAGAGGAATTACTTTGTTAGTATTTTACTTTCTGATTGCCAATAATCTACTTAAATATTAACTTGGAGTTCTCTGAGCACTGAAAAGTCAAAGACTATGCTAAGATGTGGACTAATTAATTCCAAGGTCCATGTATCTGATAGTAGCTTCTGCCCTGTAGTAACTAAAATAGTCAGGATTCTAGGAATTTCACAGGAATATCTGAGCAAAATACCAGGAATGTAATGGATCCTGAGCATGAAATTTGTCTTTAACATACATGTAGTTTTTGTCATATGCTGAATAAATCTGGTATTATTTTATTGTACAAATTGGCTGTAGGAGGGGACAAACAGTTTGGGACATTGCAGAACTTGACTATTCAAGCAAGAGAGTACTAATTCTCTGTGTTCAGCAGCTGAGGAGTCTGCTTGTGGATGATTTTGGACTCCTGTGTGTGTGCCAGCACCTGCTTTGAAGCTGTAAATTTCTCATTAACATCTCCACTTGCTGGAATAAAGAAAGGTGCCACACTCAATAAAACAATTAAATATTCTGTATTTCTTTAAAAAGCAAATAACCGGACGCAGTAGAAATTTCTGTAAAAGTGACATTATTAAACTGTGGCTTTTTATTGACGTTCTTTTGAAAAAACACAACTAACCAACTACTGTGAATGAACTGTGATAGGTGCCACGGAGAATACCAAATACAAAGATGAAACTGAGACAGAAGACTGCATTAGAGAATGAATTCACCAGTCTATGCTCACAGATAATCGGGAGTTGACTCCTTTGGCCTTGTGTAATGAGCTCTTTTAGGCCCTCTGTGTATCTGTGAGTGTGTGTATGTTATGTGTCTATTTGAGTGTGTTTGCATATGTTTGTATGTTGTGTGTGTGTTCAAGCCGGGCCTGAAAGCAGCTGCCTTGGCTATATGCCTCCAGATTAGGTTACATGAAAGAACAAGCCCATAGCAGGTAGTATTTCTACCACTTCCCCAAGGACACTTTGCAATGAGATACGTAGGAACTGATGCGCTGTTGCATTTTCCACACCCCCATATCTCATACGTGTACCTAGTGCCGTCACAGGAAATCATGTAGATAAAAATTCAGGTCGCTGAATTATTCATATATAATTTCTATTAATTTAGTGAGACATATTTGTAAATTACAAATAGTTTCCAAAAGCCTAAAATCATTTAGGCTAATTGGTACAACCTAACTGTGTAATTGATTTTTTAAGTGAATTGGTCCCTAAGTGAGTTTTGAGTATTTTATAATAATTGGCTTCTAATAAATAGTATAAATAAATGAGTGGTTAATGCATTTATATACAAAGCAGTTGCTAGGTCTTTGGTCCAACTGAAAGACCCAGTATATCGGTACACAAAGTCCAGCAGAATGCTAAGGATTATTTAAGTCAGAGCGTTATTATTATAGACTGGAGATTTGAGGCTCTAAAGAAAAATGCCCATCTTTCATTCTTTGATCATAAATGCAAGTGATCACTTAGTTTAATAAATAAAACAGATCATTTACTTTGGAGGTAAGGCTAACTTACTTGTGAATTGTGAGGAATGAGCTGTTCCAAATAGTTCGGTTCTTAGTGAGAATCACAGCGATGAATGAAGAGGGAACAGTTTTTCTTACAACAGAAAAACATTCTGTCGGCAGGAGATATTTACAAAAGTACGTTAAATAATGGGTGTGTTGGGGTTGTTTTTCAGTTGATTGGGAAGGACACTCTCTCTTTTCAGAGGAGATATATGACCGCGTACAGGACACCTCATGGTTAATTGCCAAATGTTAATGTTCAGCACTTTGTACCTCTGGCTCAGACCCAGTCTTAGCATCTCAGGATCTGTTAAGTTGTTTCTTCTAAAAGGCAGTTGGTACTTTGGAGCCATTCTGACATCCTCTGTGCAAATGGAATTGGCAAGCCAGAAAACATAGAAGTACGTAGGACTATAGCATAGCTATTAGAGGTACCTCTGCTGTTTATTCACAAATGCCAAAATGGCATGTAGCTTACAGGAACATGTGTTGCTGGTTGGTTTTGCAACACCAATTCTTCCTTTCTGTATTATAATGGGTTTCTTTTGGGGGTGTTCCCTCTGTATCTTTGAACACAGTTTGATGGTTCTGTCAGTCAAAGAAATTCATCCTTCTCCTATCCAAGTTCCCAGCCTGTGACCCAAGTTCTCTCCCTAAAATAAAAATCATGAGCCAAGTGACATAATGAATGTGTTTGAATGTGATTCATTCCTGCCACAATGCCTGGAGAAGGCTGTCATTTAATTCCTATAGTGATGATCCCAAGTCCCTTGAAGCTGCCTGGCTCTTGCCTTTCCCTGCCATGTTTTCAGCCTCCTCTCTGATCCTAAAACTTGGCATTTGAAAAAAAAAAAAAAACATTCAGTTCTTTCCAACATTCTCCCAGATTGAGATACTCCATTCAGCACTAGGAGGAAAGAGTAATAAAATCACACCTTTCTCCACTGGGAGGTATTAGTCTTCAAACAGATCAACAACACTGAAAGACTAGCTCTAAACTATTAGTGCGTTATTTACTTGGTAAAGAGGGAACCCAGGTCATCACATCCACCACGAACAGAGTCCTCTCAAATGAGACAAGACCAAGATGAGCCCAGGCAACATCATGAGAAAAGAAACCGTACTCGGGCTCAGAGATGGCAGGAGGCAGAAGCTGCCACTGGAACCAGTGTCGTGAGGCTCATCTGGGGACACAGACCTGGCATTGCCACTGCTGAAGCTTCATATAATTGTTTGTAGCTTTTAAAAACATTTTTTAATATTAAGAGTTTTGCTTTCACAAGGTACCTTAAATCTAAACATAAGTTCTTCGAACTACCTCCAAAAAATTGGTTTGCTTATCTACGAAAAGAAAACAGTTCTTGCTTTTGAAATTAAGAGGAAAGAAACAACTAGAAAGTCACTTAAATTTACTTGGGGTTTTGAATTATTTTCCCACTTAGAAATTGTCTCGTTAGCTAAGTTAATAAGGAGTGGCATTAGAATTTTGCTGTTATTCACATAATGTAAAAACCATGGGCAGTCACTGGTAAATAGAGAGACTCAAACAGATAGGCATGCAATAGCACATCCTCAGAGCTTTGCGGAGGCAGGCAAGCAATGCAGATTAGATAGAGGCCACGCCAGCGTTGGTGACATCTGTGTCAGAAGCTCTAGCTCATCCACAGCTGTAGCAAGAAAGCGAATTTGTAAACTACTTACATAAAGTAAATGGTAAACAAATGGTCTCTACTTCTAGACTGAAGATTTAGGCTTCCAGTGTTTATAGGATGAGAAGTATAATAATTCAGATGTCAAAAAAAATTTCTGACATATGCCTTCTCAAGAGAGATCATTTAACTTTTTTTTCCGAAAGCTACCTTGTATTTTTCAAATCATATTTAAGCTCCTAGATGGACAAGACTAGCCATATCTATCATTAGAAAGCAGTCTGTAGAGAGCATGGACTTCTGAGCCTTAGAAACATGGGTTCAAGTTCAGACTCTGTTTCTTGCAGCTGTTGGGCTTTGGCCAAGTCTTAATTACTCTGACCCTCTGGCTTTTCATTTGTAAATGAGCAAATAACTCCTTCTGCTCTGGCTTCTCAATTCACACTCACCATTATTTTCTTAGTAGTTAGGACCTACACCATGTTCTGTGTAGGTAAGGCCTCAAGTTACATTTATTGAATTAATTCTTAAACAATTGCCACAAATTCAAATCAAAATCCATTCCTGTTATACCAGCCTCTTTGTTTGTTTGCTGCAAGGACACGAAGCATTCCCCCTTTGTTTGATTTCTAGGCTGAGCTGATTAATCCCTTTCCCACCCTGTTCAACTTCATTTTTTTTTCTAAAGAATAGCTCTATTTCCAGGCTCAAGGATGTAGTGCTTACCCAACCTTTGTGCAGAAATGTCCAATGAATGCACAGGGATGAAAAGCAGCTCAAGAAAAATCTTCAATTTGGCAAGTAATCTAGAGGTGACGTAGGGCAAAGCACTCGAACCAGTAGGTGTGATGGTTTTCATGTGGCCAACCAGATGAGCCCTCTCCTACTGGGTCCTGAGGAAGACGGAGAAACTGGCCAATCAGCAGTGGGTGGAGAATGGGCAAAGCAAGCACAAAGGCTGATGACGGACGTATTCTTAGAATGAGATACTATTCAGATCCTTAGGTTTTCCTGAGCTCCAGGTGGCCTTTTACTTCCAATTCTCACCAAACTTATCCCTAAAATAAGTCTCCTTTTCCTTACAGTAGCTTATGTGAGTCTCAGATCCTGCCAACCCAAAAAATAAAACCTAATTAACTGATCTGGCATAACTTTCACCCTAAGTACATCCCAATGCTTGGCTACTTGCCGAGGCTACGATAGGAAGACACCTGTAAGGAATGTGCTACAAATCTGGCATTACTGTGACTGAGACACACCTGCTCTTCATCTGATTGCACTATTCCATATGTATGTGTCCCCCATGAAACATTCCTTGGGCCATATTCTAGCTCTCCAGCATGAATAATTTTAAGTAAGTAAAAGCATCACCCAGCCTTCATGCTATTTTAAAAAGCATCCTGTCTCACAGAAGGAACAAATACAATCAGGCAGAACCTGTGCATGGTACACATCCTATGTAAAGTTATTTGTCCATAATGTTCTCATCTCCTGCCAGGAAGTGTCTATGCTCCATGAAACTTCTTAATCCTAGAGAAGTTTGGAAAGCTCACTCTATGGGGCTTACACTGCTTTCGGCTCCCAGCATGTTCTTGTTTCACTTGACTAATTTTTTGTGCTCTACTGAATCCCCCTGTGGGGCAGAAAGCAGTAGTTTGTGTCTGGCAAGGAAAGAAAAGGATACACACACACACTCACACACATCACTGAATCCTATTGACTAAATGCTACCTGAGCTATTAGAGGAGGACAGCAAGTGTTGAAATGCATTACTTACATGCCAGGCAGCAATCAACTACATTTTGCTTTATAGCATTGATCAGAGCTTTACTAGACTACACTTAGGGAAATCACCGTTTGTGTTTATTTACAGGGAGTGAAGGTGAGATGGTTTATCAGCACTCTAAGCCAAAGGCTGCCAGTGGAAAGCACCGAGGTGACCGTGTATCCTAAAATAATCTCTAAACACTGCAACTGGCAAAATCCTTCCTGATCACCAGGAATAAATGGTTGCACCAGATGCCTTTACCTCCTGGATATGTGTTTAGGCAATTTACAGGGAAAGGCCCACTCAATCAGTATCACATGAAGGGAGCTCCTCTGTTGCAAAATGCTATTGCAGTTCACTCACCCTCCTCACCTGGGACGGCATTAGGCCCAAGGAGGAGAGGTTCAACAGCTCCTACTTTTCCTTGTTTCCAAACATTGGGTCATTGCTTCTTGTCTTCATGCTTTCTACTACTGTGTGTCAAAATACTATCTGTCTATGCAAGTCTGTTCATTCAAACCCTCCAAACAGCAACACTAACCAAGTCTGAGTTGGCTGTTTCCAGTTCTCTCTTGCCTTGGGAACTTGAGGGAAATGACCCCGTGGGGAAGGGTAGAGCGAGCAATGTGACAGTGACTGTGGTCACATGGTGCACATGGCGGACATGCGAGCAGACCCAATATCTACCATTCCCACCAGGGTACAAATGAGCAATAGCTCTTCAGTCCTGGAATTCAATGTCATTCTCTAAGTGGGAAGAGGTCATTTTAAAATCCTAGGTTGAATAAATTTACCTGACAACCCAACAATTTCACTCCTGGGAACCTCCACAAACACAGGTTCAAATGTTCATCAACTGGTGAACAGAAAAACATCATGTGCTTTATCTACATGATGGAATACTATTCATCCACAAAGAGGTATGAAATACCGATATATGTGACAACACGCATAAACATCAAAACTACTGTGCTAAATGAAAGAAGCCAGACATAAAAGACAGCATCTTGCATGTCTCCATTACAGAAAAGGTCCAGAAAAAGCATGCTAGGGGTGGGAACAGGGATTAACTACAAACGGACAAGAGGAATCCTTCAAAGGTGGTAGAAATATGCTCTAAAATTGAATTGTGGCAATGGTTGTATAACTCTGTAAATTTATTAAAGATCACTGAATTGTGCAGTTAAAATGATTGAATTTTACAGTATGAAATATATACCCTAATAAAACTGTTAAAGAAAAATAATCCAAGGTTGATCATTCAGCTTGAGTAAGGTAGGGATTTGGAAAGAGATACTATGCTGAAAGCTGAAAGTTTCTCGTGTTCCTAGTAATCACGACCCCCTTCTTGCCATCTGTGCACTTTTATCTCAGCCATCCCAAATGAGTGGCCAGCATGCATTCATTTACCTAAATTGTATTCTCTGGGCTCTCTTTCTTTGCTTACCAAATGTTAAAGAATTTCAGGGAGAAAGAATTGGGGAGAAGAAATGATCACCTTGACATTCCCTTTTTTTTTAAATTGTCACAGTGAGGCAGTAGACAAAACATCAACATGGTATCCAAAATTGCTCTCTTCTATAACTTTATATTTTCTGTACAAAAAGCATTTGTGCAGCCATTTCTATAATCCTGGCTGATATCCCACAAAAGCATAAAATGTGTGTAGGAGACGACTGCATGTATGACTATCATTGGGGGGGGGGACATCGTAATTCAGTAAACAGAGGGAAGCCCACTGGGGAGAAAACTCCTTCTCGGTCCTCCAGGCCTCTGACCCACAGCGACCATGGCGTGTAGCTCAACTGCACGTGTTTACAGCTTGATGAACATCAAAAACATTCGTCGTATTAGGTAGTTGCATAATAGCCTTTTATTTTTGATTATTTATGCACTAGCAGCAAGCAATGGAGATGTGCTATGTAAGAAAGTTATTATTTGCTAATTTGCTGCTTTTAAAATACGTGGCACACTATCTATTATGTATCATGCATTACAATTACAACAACAGTTTAATTAATCACCAGCACCCTGTTTTGTACCAATCGACAACAGGATTCTGGGTAATGGTGTTGTTTACCATTTAGCAAGTAGCAACATTTCACTCTGTTTCACTACATTAAACTGCTCAAATAAAGCAAACGGATATTGAAAAGAGTTGGCCATCTGCCTTTATTTTCCTTTACTTTTGTTAAAAAAAACTCTCAAAAGAGAAAGAACACATCCATGAAACTGATCGTGACAAAAAGCACTCTTTTTTTTTTTCCTTTATCAGGTCGGAATCTCATCTAAATGCAGTTCTGATGAATAGACTTAAAAATAAAAAAGAAACCTGCTTTGTGGATTTGGAGTGGGTCTCAAGACCAGCCGTGAAGCCTAATGATTATTTAACGGTGCCGCACTCGAGACTATGAGCCTCCTTTCCTCGCCCCCCCTTAAGAGTTTGATGAATAGGTCTTGTGACAGCCATTTAGGAATAAACAAGAATTCATCAGTCTGCATAAGAAGAAGCCAGTTTATAGATTAAGTTTCCTGAGGTAATTCATGAGGTCAGTCCCATTTAGATGGAGACTATTAAGCCTTGGCTCTCAAGAGTGGCCATACAGGGGAGCCACTCCAAATGGACCCCGCTCACACAAAGCCCCCTTTCAGGGAGCAGACTGCCATTTTTATGACCCTTCTGCTAGGACGCACATCAACTTGTCACTGTGCAGATCTGCTAGGGCAAGACCTCATCACTCTATTAAAGAGCTCTGTGACCTATTGATTTGAAGTATTTAAAGCAGGGGTGAAGTTCAAAGCAATTTCTTTTCTATACTATTACTCAGTCTCTCTGTGTCTTGGCTCTAAAACATCTGCTGTCAGTTCCTTTCTGTTGTCTGATTCTGGAATCTGTCACTGGAGAACAGAGTAGTTTTATTTAAAATAAATTGGATTCCTTTTCAGTTTTCAGCATTTCACATTGTGATCAATGGTTTACGCTCCTTCATCTGTGGGGAGACTTCACTGCAAGTGTATCCTTTTATGTCTCTTTAGGGCGAGACTGAAGCAGCATTAGCCTCTGAGGTTTTATAATAGAATCAAGTCTTAGAAGTAAGTAGCAGCCACTAGCTCCTCTAATTGGCCAATCAACAAAAATAACAACCTTTGATTAAAAAAAAAAATACAGCAAGAAGGAAAGAAAAAAAAAATCTCCAACTGTAGCTCCAGGACCCAAATGCTAACAGCATCTGTTTTTACTTTTATTTGCTCCAAGAAATGAAAACAGAGTAAATAACTCAGTTATTTTTAAATGTCAGCAGGTAAGGCAAAACTGGGAGCCAGTTTGAGAGGTGCTTTGTATAACGATGCAGGCTGCCACACCTGTTCAGTGGAAAGGCAGGAACTAGATACATTTGCAATAGTCAGTACATTAGGCGTTGTACGTGCGTGACCTCGGTGACAGAAGGAAACTAGTGATGGCTCCAACTGGCTTGGTTGGGAGGCTGCTCCAGCTTTTTGTAAGAGTCTGTCCTCAGCCACAGTGAAATTTGTTTGAAATACCAAACCTGAGTTAAAACATTATATTTAAAAAACACGAGAAAATGATTTTTAAAAAACAATTATTTTAAGATCATGGACAAAGAAAACAATACAAATTTCAGGATTAGTTCTCAGTTTCACATTGTTACCAGTAAGTCCAAAAAAGTAATTTATCCTTCTGGTACTTCATGTCTAGACTAGGGTATCTATCCAATGACAGTTGAAACACAAAACACTTCACTCTTCCTAAGAGTCTCTGTTAAATGTACCTTCTATTATTCCTTAGACCTCAGTGTGGACAGCATCGCTCAAACAGGAAACATTCTCACGGAGTCAGCTATCGCCTCTCTCAAGATGACTCCAAGCTTTCGCATCCATCTCTGACAGCCCTCCAGGGCGCTGATCAGAGCTGTGGTCAGTGCCCAAGTCTGCGAGTGGCTCCCCTGCCCTCCAGCACAACCTGTCTAAAACTAATAACTCCTCTTACAGTCTTCCTTTCAAAGTCAGGTTCCCCTCCTATCACTAGTGTTTAGTGCTTCCCCGTCACATAACTCTTTACCCCGTATTCTAGCTGTTGTCTAGTCCTGGAGAGCTACCAATGGAATGTCTCCAAGCCCCACGCATTCTCCAGAGCCTGAAGGCCTAGATCATCTCCACCCAGATCATCAGTACCTTTCACCAACAGTTGCTTCCAGGTTGGGTAGTCTAGCCTTAGCTCATTTTCACTCCAGAATAATCCTCTGAAACCAAGCTTTGATCAAGCCACTACACTTTACAAACTTTTGATTGTCCACAGAACCTAAGAATTACATATTTGTATTTTGCTGCGCATAATGCACACCCACGTTTTTGGCCCAAACTTTCAGGAAAAAAAAATCTTTTGTTTTAATTTTTAATTCAATAT
The DNA here is from genome assembly GCA_004026765.1 of Micronycteris hirsuta. Classification (NCBI taxonomy): domain Eukaryota; kingdom Metazoa; phylum Chordata; class Mammalia; order Chiroptera; family Phyllostomidae; genus Micronycteris; species Micronycteris hirsuta. The sequence goes on from PVJI01001653.1 coordinate 25,496, forward strand.
TTTATTTATATATAAAACTGATTATTATATTCCAGAATATTATTTTGCACACAGATATCATTATTGCTTTCTAGAGTTTCACTTTTAACGCATAAACATAAATAAAAGAATAAAGAACATTTATATAGATATGGAATTAGTACTACCCATGTATAATGTGCATCCTTATTTTTCCTTCAAAAATTTGGGCAAAAAGTACACACTATACATGGCAAAATATAGTAAAATCCAATTCAGCCTGACATTCAGAGGCCTCCTGATTCCAGCTCCTTATTCTGCTCTCCTTTGCCCCTGCTAAGCTCCAGTCTAATGAAGCTATTGGCCATCCTGGTCTGCCTGTCTTCTCCCTCTACACATACTCCCCAAGGGACCCCATTCACTCTGAAGGCTTCAGAGATCATCTATATGCTAAATACCTCTACCTTCAGCACTACCTACTCTCCTGACCTCGTGCCCTGTGGATGCAACTGTCTATTGGAATCACCTCCCAGATGTGTCCCGGGCAATTAGAACCAAACAAAGCTTAAAGTTACCTCATCATCAATGATCTCAGATGGTTTCCTCTTAATAAATAGCAACACCATTCACCAACTTGTTAGAACCATACCTCTACCATCAAATCAATCATTGATTTCTCATTTCTTCTAGTGTCTTCATCCTCTCACCTCCACAGCCTCCACTCTGGTCAGGCGCCCTCCCCAGCTCCGCATTGAAACATCCTGACCCAGAATTCAATCCAAGATTCATTATTTTGCTTCCCTAGAGAGAATGGATGACTCTCTGCTTTAAGACCCCACTGTTCAATTCACACATTTACGTTATTTTACAAATCAGTGTTTTGTATTTATTTGTAGGAACTACCTCATACAGAGGCACTGAAAAAAATATCCTTGTTAAATCAATAAATGAACAATCAATGTTAGCAGGAGGAAGCAGAACTAACTTTTCCCTTTTCTAGTTTGGATGGTGCAGAATTAATGCCTTAGTTAATCAATACAAGCTAAAAAATAAAGATTGATAGTGTTTACCACAAGACTTAACCCATTTCAGTTTTAATACAATTTACTAAGAATACTAATATGTTTAAGCCTATAGAAAACAGCTTACTTATATTCTAACTTTCCCTGTTTGCAAACATTCTTGTGTTTTACCTATGGGTTACGGTGATATGAATATGAAAATTGCATCATTTATTCAATGGTATCTTTTTAAAAACTAGTTGTAGCTCAGCTGATGCAATATGTTGAGTTCTTGTCAATTAGAATGTAACACAGGCTTCAAAAAAAAAAACAACAACTCTGAATGTGTATCCTTTCCAGCTGTTTCATTTTTATATTTTTCTGGCACAGATATTATGCTACAATCACTCTGAGGTCAATAGCAAGTACATCCATTCAGGTCTCACTGAAAATTTTCAATAAAGATAGCACAAAGGATTTGAAGAAGATAATAGTTTCTGTTCAGATCCTCTCAGAAAGTAAGTAATAGATGATATTTGACATAACTTCTTATACTTTAAATTAGGAAGAGGAAAGAGGGGAAAGGAACGTGTGGATGTCAATAGACTCAGATTATCACAAGTTGGTATCATCTCAAGTGTGCAGTGCTGTGTGTTGGAATTTCTGGCATGTGTTCACAGGGTGCATTTCCAAAATGAACTGGAAGAGGATGGATCCACTCTGCTCTATTCAATGAAAAGTAAGATGATAAAAAATATTTCTATCTACAAAACACTGATGATTTCATATTTGAGAACCTTTTCTATGAAAATCTAAATCTCAACTATGTCCAACTTCTAAGCCATTCTCTTTGCTAATCTGATATCTAACAATTTCTAAACTAGGGAGAAATAATATTTATTTTTTAAAAAAATGATTTGCATCGCAGAGTACACACTGAAGAAAGTTAAAGTAAAATTGCGGATATGTCTTTTAGCCTTTATTTTCTGCATATGTACATATAATAAGATATTGAAGCAAAATCAAATAATAGAGCCTTTCTCTTCTCAAAAGATAAAGGACACAATGAGTTAGGTAAAAAAGAGTTATATTTCTTGGTAAATCTCCCACATATCATATTTTAAACTCTGCTGTTGGGTATGCTGATCTTTCATTAAAATCCTATAGATTTTTCTATAGAAAATCATGTCCAGGATACTCATTTTTTGCAAATGCATATGACTTATAATTCTGTATATTTAGTGCCTCTGTTATCACAAAAAAGACAATAGTTAAATTAAGATATTTTAAAAAATCATAACTAAAAACTTTGTTCCATTTCTAAAAATAAGTTATTTTTAAATATATTTTATTGATTATGCTATTACAGTTGACCCAACTTCCCCCCTTTATTCTCCTCTGCCTCACACCCCACCACCCACATTGTCCCCTTTGGTTCGTGTCCATGGGTCATACATATAAGTTCTTTGGCTTCTACATTTCCTATACTATTCTAAACCTCCCCCTGTATATTTTCTACCTACCATTTATGCTACTTATTCTCTGTACCTTTTCCCCCCTCTCCCCCTCCCACTCCCCTGCTGATAACCCTCCATGTGATCTTCGTTTCTGTGGTTCTGTTCCTGTTCTAGTTGTTTGCTTAGTTTGCTTTTGCTTTTGTTTTAGGTGTGGTTGTTAACAACTGTGAGTTTGCTGTCATTTTACTGTTTATATTTTTTATCTTCTTTTTCTTAGATAAATCCCTTTAACATTTCATATAATAAGGGTTTGGTGATGATGAACTCCTTGAAGTTGACCTTATCTGAGAAGCACTTTATCTGCCCTTCCATTCTAAATGAAAGTTTTGCTGGATAGAGTAATCTCAGATGGAGGTCCTTGCCTTTCATGACTTGGAATACTTTTTTCCAGCCCCTTCTTGCCTGAAAGGTCTATTTTGAGAAATCAGTTGACGGTCTTATGGGAACTCCTTTGTAGGTTATTGTCTCCTTTTCTCTTGCTGCTTCTAAGATTCTCTCCTTATTTTTAATCTTGGGTAATGTAATTATGATGTGCCTTGGTGTGTTCCTCCTTGGGTCCAACTTCTTTGGGACTCTCTGAGTTTCCTGGACTTCCTGGAAGTCTATTTCCTTTGCCAGATTGGGTAAGTTCTCCATTATTTGTTCAAGTAAGTTTTCAATGTGTTGCTCTTCCTCTTCTCCTTCTGGTACCCCTATAATTCAGATGTTGGAACATTTAAAGATGTCCTGGAGGTTTCTAAGCCTCTCCTCATTTTTTGAATTCTCATTTCTTCATTCTTTTCTGGTTGAATGTTTTTTTCTTCCTCTCGTCCCTTCTGGGATTTGAGTCCCAGTCTCCTTCCCATCATTATTGGTTCCCTGTACATTTTCCCTTATTTCACTTAGCATAGCCTTCATTTTTTTCATCTAATTTGTGACCAAATTCAACCAATTCTGTGAGCATCCTAATTACCAGTGTTTTGAACTATGCATCTGATAGGTTGGCTATCTCTTAATTGCTTAGTTTTTTTTTTCTGGAGCTTTGAGCTGTTCTTTCATTTGGCCCTTTTTTTTTCTGGCACACCTGTTATAAGGGGCAGAGCCTTAGGTGTTCACCAGGGCAGGGTAACCCACGTCGTTGCGTTGTGATGCTGCCTGTGGGGAAGCGGTCTGAGAGGGAACAATGGAGTTTGCTCCACTCTCTGCCAGCTTTCAGTCACTTCCCCCGCTATCCACCAGCAAATTGGGCCCTTCTGGTGCTGATTCCCAGGTGGCTGGGCTTGTGCGTGTTCCAGGATCCTGTGGGTCTCTCCAACGAACTCTCCTATGAGGCTTGTAGTTTCTCCTGCTGCTGCCTCTACCGCCACAGGTGTTTTCAATCAGAGGTTTGAGGCTTTATTTCCCCACACTGGGACCCTGGGCTGCGCAGTCTATTTCTCTCCCCAGTTATTCCTTTATCTGCAGGCGAATGTGAGACCACCCACTCCCCCAGCCTCAGGCTCACCAGGTTCACCAGCCACAGCCTTGCCACAAGCCCTCTCCACCCAGCGGCCCAGTTCCGCCCCTCTTACTGGTCTGGATGAACGTGTCTTCTTTAACTCCATGGTTGTCGGATTTCCATACAGTTTGATTTTCTGTCCTTTCTGGTTGTCTTTTGTTTTTAAATTGTTGTTGTCTTTCTTTTGGTTGTTCAAGGAGGCACAGTGTGTCTACCTTCACCTCCATCTTGGCTGGTACCATTTATTAAGAAAATAAGTGATTTAAATATCAATAGATTTAACCTAATTTTTTCTTTGAAATTGTTAGTGAATCCTCAAGAAAGAAAAATATTTATCCATTACCTTTTTACTAGTCAAATTCAAACATATCAGAATAAATCTTAGGTGTTTTTTCTTTAAAAAAAGAATATTGGAGAACCAATATGAAAGAACAATTCAGAAATTATAAAGCATCCTTCCATTTACATTTTAATTAAAGATGATGTTGATTTACTTACCTGCCTTGATTATAAACCATTTATAGCACAATGGAAATAGCTCACTATTTAGAAATTAATATTTTTATACAAACTTTTAACATCTCTATCTTAATCCAGGCCTTACATTCAATTAGTTTAAAGTCTAGTGGATGGACAAAAAGATAATTCATAACTTTATTTCATAAACTTGATTATTTCCCCACTATTGATATAAGCAAAGAAGCAAAACACTAACTCACACATTTGTTGAAACATAGGGATTATAGAAATCAGTTGATTACCTTTTATTAAGAGTTGCTTTTGGATACACTTGTTAGACATGCCTAGAGTGGATTAGCCAAATGCGAGTTTATTTTAGCATAAGAAGTCTGGTGATATTCAAGATTCTCTTATGTTTCTGCCACTATATCATCTTTACTATATGACTTTCATCTTTGAGTTCATCTCATGGTTATAAAGAAATCACTCCACTTCCAAGTTCACATACATGTTCCAGACAAGAAGAAAAAAAAATCACCAAGAAGGGAAGAGAAGAGACTATATCAAGAGAACAAAGCTTTAACAGAAATCCCCAGCAAAATTTTGCTTTGGTTTCACTGGCCAGAACCACATTATATGCTCACTCCTAAATGTATGGGTGCCTTGGAGATATAGCTTCTAAGCTAGGAATACCTTTGCCCTAAGGAAAATCAGGATTCTATGTATAAGAAAGAAGGGAGTGTGGATATTGGTCAAATTACTGTAAGTACCTGTCATTACAATGCACTATGTGAATAGTTTAACTTCCCAACTTTTCCATTTTCCCATATGCTTAGAATCCCTTAGAATCTCAGTGTATTAGGTCTTGCTCTGGGACCCTGCTCTGGGCCTGAACTTGAAAGAGCCTGCTCTGGCTCTCCCATTCCACGTCCTTTTCTAAAGAAAAGGAGTTTACCAGGCCAAGGAGAGATGTCTACACAGAAGCCATATTCCCACCCCTACCAGATCATTCCCCTGATACTCAGGCTGTGGGATGACCTTCCCAAATGGCTAAGGAGTCTCTTCCATGGCCTGGGTAAAGCTTGTCCTTGGGTCTTTCCTTCTGAAATCTGAATTCACTGCTGGTATAAATGCCCTTACACCTGAAGGATGGCCCAAAGACAGTGTTTACAAAGGGTGTGAACAGAGCTTCAACACTTAGGCAGGGTTTTTACTAGAGCATGGGCAAGGATCCTCATAGGGCCAAACAGAGCTAAGGGTGAAGAATAAAGGGGAATACATTAACCCACTGCCCTGGGATGGGAACACTGAGGAGTCTAAGAATTCTAAATTCAATCTGGTTTTCCAGTCATTATAAAAATATACTTGTGAATGCAGAAGGATAGGACATACTTTATTGAACTATCTAATAACTTATTTATAACTTATATTTAGACCTATGTTATGCAGGCCTCCATCTTTACCTTACCCTCAACCACAACCCAATTAGGGGTGGGACAGGACCACATGTCTATGGGGTCTGAGAGAATGAGTTCTTTCCATAAACTGGCATTATTTAGTGTACTTGCACATTTTGAAAAGTTAGAGTTTGATAGAACTGACCATAGTATAGACAAAGTCCTAAATATTTAGTTAAATAATAGAACCAATAGCCCTATCTAACCTGACTAATATTTTATTAATTCTGCTAAACGTGCTTATTGACTGGTTATTATTTTTCTCAATTCTTAGGATCTTGTGGAGAAAGAGCATGAGTACCTTATATAAAAATTCAGCCTAGCACATAGAAAGTTTAATGTGATTTATTTAGTTAAATTGCAATTAATATTTAAAAGAAATAATGATAATAATAGAAGATTCGGTCTTGAACACTTATTATGCATTTAATCAACAAACATTTTTATGGAGCCCCACTATGTGCCAGAAACTGTTCTAGGATACAGTCTTTAGGCTACAGTTGTGAAACAGGCAGGTAAGGTGTGTGCAAGAACAGCTGATGCCTTTTACATATAAAAACATCTCCCAGTAAGTGGAGTAATTTAGAAATTTCTGAAATTCAGATCTTGTTCATGATATAGCTAAGCAGGAGCTTTCTTATTCCTTTAAATGAGAAACATAGAATGCATTTTAGTTGGGGCTAAACCTTCAAATCAGTTTTTTTTTATTTTCACTAAAAAATAATAAAGCGGAGTGAACAGAAAAATAAAGAGCAGAATAATAAAGCTATCCTTTGTATAGAGGATGAGCAGAGCGAACTTTTCAGTCAGCTTTGACAACCCAGTGTGGAGTCACAGTCAGCCATGACAGTTATGTCCAGTGCTATGTGTAGACTGAGGTAATGGAGTGTAATGGGAATGTCCTTAAGAGGGCCCCAGTCTGGACACTTGGATAAAATCTCTGTCTGGACACCGATATGAGTGGGGCCTCCACTCTTGTTGGCCTAGAAGAACTCAGAGCTCTGACGACCCAATGCTCGAGTTTGGCTATACCACAAGTAACTCTTAGCCCTGCCAGACTTCCACTCCACTGGCTGAGTGCCAATGCTGTAGCCACCTGGCTTTAGACTAATAACTGCCTCTCTATCTGCAGATGCCAGTGACTAGGACTCTGTGCTAGATGCTCATTCTACTCGCTCTGATTGCACGAGCTCCCCCTCTCTGTGTGTAACATGTGTGTGACTCTATTGGCTTGTTGGGGAGTTCTCCCCTACTAAACCTGGCATTGTAGAAAGACACAAACGTGTCTGGGTGACTCCTTTGGGGGATGCTCCCTTGCTTACGACACACCTATAAAGTAGTAAAAACTATCAGAATACAAATTCTGAAAACATTATGTCATTATCAAGTAATGAATATGGTTGTAAATAAACAGTTTCTTTATAGGCAATAATACAGCCATTCTTAGACCCACCAACAACTTGGAAAACATACAGCGCACATCCCCTTGGTTGACACTTTACATTGCAAAAGTTGACAAATGATTGCTTCTTGTTAGTACCAAACCAGTTTTCTCACCACAGACAATAACATACATGGAATAAAGTACATGGAACAACATTTTCAGACACTAGATAAAAGGCAATACAGGACTGTGATCCTGAGAGAAGGGAAACAAGCCCGTGAGACTACAGTACAGCAGTGTCTGCCGGGAGGCACTTTCTGAACCACCATGCAGAAAGGAGGAGCCCAAACATAAGACAGCATCTCACTGAGATGAGGAAATAGAAATCTGAGTGTCAAAAGGCTAAGATAGCTACAATTTATGGGACAGGGGGGAAAAGAGGAGGGAACCTCACAAAAAAGGAGTTCCAGAAATCTTCGTAAAGTTCCCTTTGAATCTTTGATTCAATATTAATCAGCAAAATCACAAGGGGCACTCCACCTACCAGGAAACTGGATGCTCAGTAATTCCCAGAGCTGAAACAAGAAGGAAGATGTCCATGTTCAGCACAGCCAGAGTGAGATCTCATTGACCACAGAAGGTATTTGACAGTGTTTCTATACATTCTCAATGAGCAGTCAAAAACCAAATTTTAAAAATACCATTTAAATGGCATTAAATATATGAAATATTTAGGGAAAATTTTGTCAAAATTTTGCAAGACTTGTACTCTGGAAACTAAAAAAATATTATAGGAGTTCTAAATAAATTGAAAAATACACCATGTTCTTGGATTGGAAAACTCAATATTGTTCAAATTTCAGCTCTTTCTACATTAATCTATATTTTCAATACAATACTCATCAAAATCTCTGTAGGCTTATTTGTAGAAATTGATAAAACTTATTCCAGAACTTACAAAGAAATAAGAACTTCAAATATCCAAACACATTGTAAAAGTAGAACAGAGTTGGAGAATTTACACTACTGAACTTTAGGATATGTTATAAATCTCTAAGAACTATGGCAGTCTACTGTTATAGAAAATATAAAACTATAAATAAAAGGAACAATATTGAGTCAGCAGATATACCCATAAATATAGTCATTTGATTTTTCACAAAGATTTCAGGGTAACTTGATGAGAAAAGTATAATATTTTCAACAAATGATGCTGTTACAATTATAGCTATATGCAAAAAAATAAATTTCAATTTTTGCCTTATATCATATATAAAAATTTACTCTAACTGGGTCATAGACAATATAAGAATCAAAATTATGAAACTTTTTTGAAGCAGAGAATCATCTTCGCTTATGCAATGCTTTCTTAAATTGGACACAGCTCAAACTATAAAATAAAATGCATATTGGTTATTATGGACTTCATCCAAATTAAAAATTTTATTCATCAAAAGACAGTGTTCAAAAAAAAGATAGGCAAGTCACAGACAGGGGGGACTAAGAGTGAATTTAACAGTTATATTATATAACAACAATATACAAGAATCAATTCTATTTCTGTATATTAACAATAAACAGTTACAAAATAAAGTTTTAAAATAGTACCACTTCCAATAGCATCTCAAAGCATAAAAATATTTAAAAATGTATTTAACAAAATACGCATCAGACCATAACACTGATTATTACAACTCTCTGTTTAATTAAACATTTAAAATATCTAAGCAAATGAATGGAAAGCAGGCTGACAGCTGTGGAGGGGGTGCTAGAGGGATGGAGCAAAGAAGAAAAAAACAGAGAGAACTCACCGACACAAACAGTGCAGTGATTGCACAGGTGAGGGTGCTGGGTAGAGGTGAAACAGGGTAAATGCTAATGCTAAAAATAAAAAGTAAAAGAAGAAAAGTGAAAAAAATAAGTCAATAGAGAGAACTAGTGTATGGGCTGGAAGAGCCAAGATTATAAAGAAATATATTCTTCCCAAACTAATATATACATTCAACTTATTCCCAGTTGAATTCTCAACAGGCTTTTCTATAGAAATTATTAGTGTTTAGTATGGTTTAGTAGCATGTCCTTTAAATATCATATAAGAACTGATGAAAACACTCATAAGTTTGGCTTTAAGAATTCTATTTCTCAGATTGCATTGATGGGCACTGAACATGACCTCTATTGACAGGTTATTAGATTTGTTGACAGTCTGAGGGCTCCAGTTCACCCAGAGATGACTCCACCACACGTAGCCAATGGTGATGCTTATACTGGCCTGAAAGTTAATAAACAAATTTATTATATCAAATAGGAAGGAAAAAATAAATCATGTTTTGTGTACCTTTAATTTTCTAATATTGCTGCTAAAAAGGATATTATTTACAAAAACATTTTATTGCATTTTAAATATAATTTTTGATGTTTCTGATTTACATATCACACAAGTATTTTATCAGCTATGGTGATTAGCTATAATTCTCAATAAAAAATAATGAAAACATTTAAAAATATTTTATTTAAAGTATTTTAAATGCTACTTATGCTGTAATTATAATTATATGACAGTTACAGGTATAGAAAAAGATTAAGGAAAAAAAGCAAATTGCTACAAATGGTTATGTTTAAGGTATAAGATCATGTATATTTTGTCAATTCTTCAAATATTTTAATGTAATCATATTACTTTTGTAAAGGAAAAATAAATTATTATTATGTTATCAGTACTACATTGAATCTGAAAATTTAACTCAAAAAAGATATCTTCTTCACCTAAATACATAAATTGGTTGACCAAGTTTTGATTTGAAGTATTTATAATAGTTAAATTAAAAAGGTTTTCACTTTTAGAAAGAATTTGCATGCATTGCAAAGTGTGAAAACTGTGAGCTAATTACAAGGTAAATTCAATTAATGTAGCCACCTAATCTAAATTATTCAGGCTCACTGTAGCTCCAAGAAAGCAGACACCCTGCCCAGGACCCACCATGTGAAAACAGACATTTAGTGAACCCTGTCAATGCTAATAAACAAAATTAATAATTTTTTTCTATTCTGTTTTCTTTTTATGTATGGGTGTATGAAATACTAGATATTTCCTCAACATATTTATTTTTAAGAAAAACAGATTGAGAAAACCATTCCTACATCTATTGAATCTTATACAAGTAACCCAGGTACAACTGAATATTCTCAAAATTATTTTATGGGCTGAAATCCCATGGTGGCTGAAATTGTAGGTCTAGAGAAGTTGGAGAAAAGAATATAGTTTTTCTCCTGTTTGGGGTTTAAACTATTGAGTTAAGAAAGTGTATAAGTCAGCGCTTCTTTAAGTTTCCTGGCAGAGCAGTTGCCTTATGTCAATCTGAGATCAATCTAGTAAAATCCTTATGGAACAATCTGGGATTAAAAAGAGAAGAGACACTATCTACAGCTTTTGCACAAAAGTCTTGGCTGCTTATCTTCCATCTTCTCTGGTAGAGAACAATGTCAAGGTAATATTTTGGGAAACAGAAACTCTATATCCCATAAGATTGCTCTGGAACCCCTAAATAATCCAGGATAATGCCCCATCTCAAGAATCTTAATGTAATCAAATCTTTAAAGTACCTCTTGCCATATAAGGTAACATTACCAATTCCAGGGATCAAAGCCTGGATATCTTTGGGGGCCAATAAAAGCTTGCCATACTAATGTTAATAGTCCTGGTGGCCACAGTATCAAAGATGGCAGTGATGGTAGACTTTAGCAGAAGTGCCAACGAGTTCCACTGAGACAGTGCAAATGGTAAAGAGTGGGGGTGGCATTGGAGACCGTGTTGATGTTGACAAAGGCAGAATAGTGGTGTTACTGGGAGCAGAATGGCAGGACTAGGGACATGAGTGAATAGTTTAGTCTCAACAGTAGCTAAAACATCTCAGTGCAGACAGAACCCCTATCTCTCCAAGAGACAGACCAGAGTGCCCTAACTGGACTAACCACAGCCTGGCCTTTGACGAGAACTACCAGCTGGTTGAGCAGCCTAGAGCAGCAACTGAGATAGGGAAAAAGACCCATGCTTGCAGGAGAATATAATTTATATACTGAAACCATGGTTACACAGCAATCCCCTTCAAAGTGTGTAAAGAGCAGATATATGTGACCTATTAAATAACAAGTGGTCACGTGGTGAATTGGTTTGTAACTGAGAAAAGCTGTTGGCTCATGGGACTAGGGTAGTATGAACATTAAGCTAATAGAAAGACATGTCCTTTCTTTGTAATCTCCCCAGAATTTTCTGTACAATTAATTTTCCCAGTATGCATGAGGGAAGACTGTCCCCTCCCAGGTATACGTGTTATTCAGGGAGCCACCGTGTGTTTCTGTCTTTGGAGAGATTAACGATGTGCTACATCTGCAGTCACACTGCTTCTTACTGATTTCTGTTGACTTCGGGCAGTCTCTTTCTAGGACACAACATCCTCTCAATAGCTTGTCAAGAGCCATGAGACTTCCTCATAAGACAGAGCTTGCCAGCACAATCACTTGTGCTCCAGTTTCTGGAGGTACTTATTCATCCTCATTAATGTAAACACTTCCCCTCTGGATATAAGGTAGCAGGCATTCAGTATCCAGGCCGTGGATTTTGGCAATTAGCTTCCACAGTTCCCTGGAAAGATGACAATTAGTGTACCAGGCCAAAAATAGGAAAGAAATTGTTCTGAATACTACAGATCATTGTTTTGAAACTCCATCTTGGTGTGTTGACATATTATAAAAAACTCCTAGCTCGACTGCCCCGTGGACTAAAATTTCAGAGAGAAGTTTTCATCAGTCATCTCCAAACATTGCACAGGTAGAGACTCTGATCTCTCCCTTGTTTTAGCACGCTCAGCACCCTGTCCTGAGAAGTCTGAGTCTATTAGACATCTATTATAACTGACATCTTGTTGCAGTGGGGGTGAATAGATGCATTAGACAGATGATCTTAATTGGCTTTCTTCCAAAAGGATTTTTTTTAAGAAGAGACAGCTGAAATTCATTCACATTTACAATTAGTAAAACTTTCTTTCATTATGGAAATGCTTGCTGAAACAGCAGCCACAGCAGGGTGACAAATCCCGTTATCACGCTTTCTGCAATTGTCTCCCCGAAAGACACTATTGAGAGCATTGTCTGGGTTTGTGTATAAGACTGACAAACAAGCTGTAGGCAGAGGGTGTGAGGGGGCTATGCAGCTTGCTCCAAAGTGCTTGTGTGTGTGTGTGTGTGTGTGTGTGTGCGCGTGTGTTTGTGGTTGTTCAGTAGAGAGAGCTAAGATTCTAAAAAAGAACCTAAGGACGTAGTATGCATGCTAGCAAGATCAGTCGTCAGGCATTAATGGGATTCTCATGCTTTGCACCTTTAATTTTCCATTTTCTTGCATTTTTCTCTGTGAGCAATGGCAGGTGCTATTTGTTTGTCAGGCTGTTACTGGGCAAAAGGAGGGCAGGGGGAGAGATCATTTTTTTTAAGTGAGCAGTTAACAGCTGAACTCACATGGCTGACAATAGAATCATGATGAAGGGCAAACAGAAAAGAGTATAAAGATTATCCCCTAAGAGTCTTGTGGAATAATGAACTGCTTCCTGAAGGGACTGAGAAGGAGTCACTTGCTTTGGGACTAGCATTCCGTCCTGGCCAGGTGAAAGGGACTCGACAGGCACAGCTTATCCAGCACGGAAGACCAATGAGCTTATCAAACTTAAAAATATTTCTCCCTAGGGGAAGGAAGAAAAGATAAGACCTTCAAATGTAGAGTAGAAGGAGAGAAAGGAAAGAAAGTAGAGAGGAAAGAAGTATCAGTGAAACCACATTGACAATCCCTGTTGCTGTTTTCATGAGACTTCAGTCTCATTTTCTTTCCACAAACAAAAAACCTGAGAAATCCTGTTTAAAAACTTGGTTTATCTATTGAATGGTCCAGCAGGTGCCATGTTGTCTCTCCTCCCATATTCAAATTGAGTGCTTAATAGTTTCTTTCTTTTTTGCCAGTGTTCACCTGGAAGCATGTTGGCTGATACGACCTGTGCCCTTTCTGTTCTCCAGAGCTCTCCCTCTAGTTTTAAAACCCCAATTCCAACCCAGTGAAGCCTGCTGGCCTAATTGAAAAAGGGCCATGTGCTCAGTGTCCTGGTTTTGCTGAGGTGTGTCAATGCGGACACACAACGTGAGATTGAGAGGTGAGGCAACAAGTAATGTTGCTTGAAAGACATTCTGAACTCTGCATGGCTTTGTCACTGATAACCATTTCAAAGTTTTATGCTTCTCCTTGGTGCATTCTGAACTTGACTGACGTCAGGAAATTAAGGATCTTTCTAAATTGTAAGCACCATGAGAGCACACACCACTTCCTGTCGTGATCACCTCTGTAGTTCCAAGTCAGCATGGTCCTGCACATAGTAGGTGCTCAATAAATAAATTTGAAGGAATTACTGAGTTTAACTCAGCTTTGCCACTATTGTATGAAAATAAGTTTCATGCTGATACTATGTACCAGATACCCAACACCACAGACAAAAATATCATGTAAAATAGTACCTTTGCTTTTGAGAAGCCTGGAGTTGAGGATAAGAGATAGATATTTAAATCAAGAGTACTACAAGAGTTCTGAGGGGAAAAAATGTAAGTACGTTTAGAGTAAAGAAGAAAACAATTATTTCTATATGAGAGGGAGAGTCAGAAAAATCACTTTCTATAAAGTGACTTTTGAACTGAATTTTAGAAGATGAACCAAACATCCAGGCCCTTGGGTTGCCAGTACTAAACCTGACTCTAGCTCATCATGGCCATGGCAGTGACCCTTCCACATCTCATCTGCTGTGATTCCATGTGAATCCTGTCATGGAAGACTCTCTTGGACCCAGGATGCCAGCTCATTTCAATGGACCTCTTATCACTGTTGGTTAAGATAGCAGCCCTAAAGATCTTTCATTCTCTCATCCCTCACTGTTCTGGCCTCCCATCAACTCTATCCAAAACAGCAGAGAAACTAAGGGATAGATTATGTAAGTGTCAGCATTCAACAGTCTTAGTAAAACAAGGTTGTTGCTTTGCAAATGCAGATTTCAGACAAATCTTTAAGCCCCTACTGCCAGCCAATTTCCAGCATGTAGTCCTCTCTTGCATAGAAATCCTAAACCCTCCACTGCTCTAACAAATTTTAGCTGTACCTTCTCATGGAAGAGGGGCAGAATAGGGAGAGAAAAGATGATCCTGGTAGAAAAAGATTGAAATGTATAGATGTAATGATCTCTATGGTGTGTTTCTCCTCTAAAATCCAAGTATTTGGGCCCATCCTTAAATGATAGGCAGATTGTGGGTCAATATCAGAGCAAATATGATTATGGAAGCATATGAGGTAAGGTCCATGACCAATTTCCAGAAATGCTGTAAAAATATTTCGGAAGTTAAGTGTGCTAAAGAACTTTAAAATTCCCTTTAATGTTTAGATTTTTGTAATGCTATGAATATTACTATAGCATTGCAGAACCAGAGACTTAAAGAAACTAAACAGATCTACTAAAACTTAGGGGAGGAATTATAATAATAATACATATTCTTTCTTGTTCTAAGGAACTAGTTGTTTAAATCATAATAAAAGTCTTTGGAAGGGCATTCTATCCATAGCCCAAAGAATTTCTTCTTGACTGATACTTTAGGAAGCAGAGAACAGTTTCCTAAATGTTTCCCCTTCCCAGTATCTTCATTGTTGATCTCAATGCCTCTGTTGTTTCCACTTGAGTAGGATGTGCTTCAGAGCTAAACTTGACACCAGCACTTGACCAATGACCAATGACGCTGACACAGATAAATGGATGGAAGATTTCTGGTGTTGCCAGGCAGTTTTATTGTAATTTGATATTGGCATTGCCAGTCCTCTCAAGGAATCTAAGCATATAAATAGACGTGTCCGTGGTCACATCACTCTAACTGCCCTTTGAAGGAGGCTTCTAACCCTCTGAGGGCAATATTCACTGTTGCTTTCTTCTAAGAATGAACAGCGGGGTCGCCTTGACCCTTCAGCTAAATAGCAGCTCAGCTATAGAACTACAATATCCTAGAGTATTTCTGATCTTAGAATATGAGAGATTTAAATATGAAGTTTAACATAAATGAGCAAATAGAAAGTGAAGAGCTAGGTTTGCTGAAGATCAACTGTAATAAAGAGGAAGGAAATAAGGAAGCACAAGAAAGAGGACTAGAAGAAGTAGGAGGAGAAAGAAAGAGAAGAAACATTTTTTAAATGTCTACTGCATGACAGGGATCAGGACAACCCTTTCAAACCCTTTCATTTATAGCATCTAATTCTGTGAGGTGCATATTTCTCCTCTCGTGGTTACAGATGAGGAAAAGGAGCTTTAGAAACCCTAACTGACCTGTCCAAGTATACACAGATACTGCATGTCAGACTACCGTACTGGATTCAGGATAGGAAATCAGCAGGGCAAGACTGGTTGTGAGTAACAAGTTTACAGAAGTTTAGAAAAATATTGGAGGGCCTTGCATGCTTTGTGTTTTAATCTTGTACAATTAAGTCAATTGCTAAAGTCCTACACAGCACCAAAATATCAGGAAAATATCAACAAAATTTCTTGTTGTCTGGGTCAGATATGACAAGCAAAAGAGTATTTACATACATCAAGATAAGCTAGTTAAACATATACCAAAATTACAACGCCTCTAAAATGTCTTTTACTTTGGGAGGAAAGAAGAATAGACATTAGATACTTTCATTTCAAACATATATATTATAGTACTTTGGAAATAACAAGGCATAAAATGTTACCCAACCAAAGCCCATGTGCCTAATGCCTTCGAAGGACAAAACCCAACAGCAGGGGTTAGAGTAAGGGAAGGCTCATTGATTGAGAAGTCACCAGCGGAGAAGACAGGACAGAGCAGTGCTTCAATTACATCTCGCTCACTGGACCTGGCCAAAGGTTTGCAAGGGGTTATGAGGAAACAGGTAGGCAGAAGTGCTGGTAAGACAGTTTTAATTGGAAGACCTTGGTTCTTAGCCATTTATGGTACAAGTGATATCAGTACCAAATCTTTCTGGACAATGGACCTTTAACTTGTATAGGGTTCTGATGTTTAAGTTCTGGTTTTGTCCTGGTCCTTTAGTTTTATGGAGGGTAAGACTTTGGTTCCAGGTGCAGCTGGAAACCCAAGTTCTCTCTCCTCCACGTGCTTCAGTTGCATAACCTGTGGTTTTGGCCTGCTGTCTCTGAAAAACAACTCAACACCTTGTGAAACAGGATAAGGCCATTTTAAGCTGGTTCTTGGTTACAAAAATACTAGAAAATGCTATAAATAACACATTTTTTCAGATATCTCTTTTCATTGTGAATTTTATAGATTTGCAGTGCTGTCTCTGTTCAGATAGAATGAAGGTATCAGAGCTGCCACCTGAAGAATATGTTAGTTAGTGTCGGGGACTAGGAGTCTTCCATCTCCATTATAAATTTGACCTTTATTATGAATATGGCTACTACAACCCTAAAACTTTATATACATGTCACACTTAGTTCAAAAAGCTCTTTCTCATTTGGCAAACCAATGTGATACAAAGTAAATGTTCAGAAAGTGAAGGCATTTTTGTATACCAACAATGAAATATCAGAAACAGAAATCAGGGAAAAAATCTCATTTGATATAGCAACAAGAAAAATAAAGTACTTAGGAATACACCTAACCAATGAGGTAAAAGACTTGTATTCAGAAAACTACACAACATTGAAGAAAGAAATTAAGGAAGACACAAATAAATGGAAGCATATACTGTGTTCATGGATTGGAATAATTAACATAGTCAAAATGTCCATACAACCCAAAGCAATTTATAGACTCAGTGCAATCCATATTAAAATACCAATGACGTATTTCACAGATATAAAACAAACATTTCAAAACATTGTATGGACCATAAATAACCCCAAATAGCCACAGCAATTTTGAGGAAAAAGAATAAAGTAGGAGGGATCACAATACCTGATATCAAACTATATCACAAGGCCACTGTAATCAAAACAGTCTGGTACTGACATAAGGACAGACACATAGATCAATGGAACAGAACAGAGATCCCAGAAATAAACCCCTGTCTCTACGGTCAATTAATATTCCACAAAGAGGGCAGAAGCATAAAATGGAGTAAAAAATAGCCTCTTCAACAAGTGGTGTTGGGAGATCTGGACAGCTACATGCAAAAAAATGAGACTCGGCCACCAACTTACACCATAGACAAAAATAAATTCAAGGTGGATAAAAGACTTAAATATAAGTCATGACACCATAAAAGTCTTAGAGGAGAACATAGGCAGGAAAATCTCAGATATTCCATGCAGCAATATTTTCACTAATATGTATCCTAGAACAAGGGACATAAAGGAAAGAATAAACAAATGGGACTTCATCAAATTAAAAACTTCTCCATGGCTAAAGAAACCAGCATTAAAATGAAAAAAGAACCAACTTTATGGGAAAACATATTTGCCAATGATACCTTGGACAAGGGTTTGATTTCCAAAATATTTAAAGAATTCACACGACTCCACTCCAAGAAGACAAAAAACCCAATTAAAAAATGGGCAAAAGACTTGAACAGACACTTCTCCAAGGAGGACATACAGAGGGCCCAGAGACATTTGAAAAGAAGATCAGCATCATTAGCCATCAGAGAGATGAAAATTAAAACCACAATGAGATATCACCTCACACCAGTCAGAATGGCCATCATCAACAAAGCAACAGATAACTGTTAGAGGAGATGCAGAGAAAAGGGAACCCTAGTATACTGTTGGTGGAAATGCAGACTGGTACAGCCACTGTGGAAAACAATATGGAATTTCCCCAAAAAACTAAAAATGGAACTGTTTTTTGATATGGCAATTCCACTATTGGGATTATACCGTAAGGATCCTGAAACACCAATTCAAAAGAACCTGTGCACCCCAGTGTTCATAGCAGCAAAATTTACAATAGCCAAATGCTGGAAGCAACCTACGTGCCCATCAGTAAATGAGTGGGTCAAAAAACTATGGTACATTTACACAATGAAATACTATGTAGCAGAAAGAAAGAAGGAGCTCTTACCCTTTGTGACAGCGTGGATGGCACTGGAGAGCATTATAGTAAGTGAAATAAGCCAGGTGGTAAGGGACAAATACCATATGATCTCACCTTTAAGTGGAACCTAATCAACAAAACAAATAAACAAGCAAAATATAACCAGAGACATTGAAATAAAGAACAAACTGACAGTGCCCTTAGGGGTTGGGGGAGGGGGTTAACAGGGGAAAGAAGGGGAAGGGTTGTCAAGGAACAAAGGGCACGTGGACAAAACCAAAGAGGGGAAGGATTGAGGGTGGGAGGTGGGAGTGGGTGGGGCAGGGGGGAGCAGCGGCAGGAAAATGGAGACAACTGTAGTTGAACAACAATAAAATAAGTAAGTAAATGAATAAATAAAATTTTGAAAAAAGCAAATTTTAAAAAAAGCTCTTTCTTATATAGCATCTCATTTAATTCCAGTAATTGTCCTATCTTGTTATTTTTCCTTTACAAATGTAGCTCTGACAAAAGCCAGGTCACATCTGTAACGGGTATCAGAGCTGGGAATCCAACCAAGGTCTTTCGCTTTCACTATAATATGACCAGACTATTCATAACATATCAATTCTGTGATGATGAAACCATTTACATGAGTATCTTTACTTGATTTCACTGAAGTTAAACTTCATCTTATCCTAATTGTGACAGCAAAAAGTTTAAATTGAAACTAGATTTTCTTAGCTTATTTATGACCTGACATTTTAGAGTTTGCCAAAATCTCTCTGCCATAAAGGAAACAATGAACAGCTTTTCTAATTTGCCTGGTGAATGTTTAGGTTAGGTGAGGAATGTTAGAACGCAGAGCGTCTGCATCTGTGATCTGAGAAGCAGCTTGATAACCAGAAGCTGAATCCAGAATATTCATCTTGAATTGCATTCCGGCCTGTGATGCGTCTGTCTACATATCTGTGAAAGTGGATGCAAATGAGAAGTGTGGAGATACACATCTATTTACATCTATACACATATGTATTTATATATGCATAGTAATATGTAACTAGAGATGCCACTTCCTAAGTATCAAAATATGCAATCTGCATGAGTTTCGCTACTATACAGAGTGTGAGGAGTGTGACAGATCACCTAGTAAAAAAGTATGCATGTTATATACAAGACAGAATTAACATTACTCCCTCACTGAGGTTATCATTTTAAAAACAGACAGCAGGATGACAACGAAGTGGGGGTGGGCTTTAGGGGATAGAGGGATTGAGCAAAAAAGAAAAGGAAAAAGGACTCATGGACATGGATAACAGTGTGGTAATTGTGCAGGGAGGGGGTAGAAGGGGACTAAATGGTAATGGAAGAAATACAATTAAAAAATTAAGTATAAAAAAAGGAAGAATGAAATGAACTAAAACTCCTCATTGAAAATCAAGCAACAGATTGGTCTGCTTCCTTTGAAAGTTTCTCATTGTCTTAGATGATTTTGGAAACCATTAAATCACTCAAATTGGTATTTGTGGAATCCATAGACATGCTTGGGCTTGGATGCCTATGCTTAAGAAAAACAAGTGCACTCAGAACTCACCTTCTCAGCAGGGCCTCCCTTCTCTTTGCGCTTGACCTTCACTGGCACTCAAGCTACAAGTCAGTTTTCAGCCTCTCACTGGTAGAGTGGGGCAAACCCTGTTAAGTAGACCCTATTGTGTTCCACCCAGGCCCCTCAGAGCATTTCAAACATTTTTTTTGCTTTCTCTCTGAGAATTTCCTTCTAACTGTCCCAACCACAGTTAGAGAATTTGGAGAATTACCACTGGGCTGCTGCAAGTGTTTTGCTTGCACAGAGAGCTTTAGAAAGTGCCTGAAGGTTAGATGTCCCTGAAGCATGGAGTTGGGACAAACTCAGAAATGTAATTTATACTCAGTAGCTCCCCTCCAGGATCAGGCTGAGGCTGGAAATTTGCCTAAAATTATACCCTTCCTGAGCTTCGTGCTCTTCCTGGTCCTGCTTCTTCCCCTTTTCTTCCAGTGTCTCCTGGGAGCACATTCTTAATAAGTTATGTATGGGATCCACTGTTGGGAATCACTTATAACACCCTGCAGTATGTTGAGCTGGCTTGCCTTCCTTCCCTCCTCTTTCTTTCTTTTCTTCCTTCTTTTCTTGTCCTTCTTTTCCCTCCTCCTTTTCCTCTTTTGCTGTGTAGTTTTTCATCTTAACTCCTTTGAAAAATAAATTTCTGGCATATAAATCAATAAATTAACAAGAGCAAAGATTTATGGATCACTTACTATCAAGCATTGTTCTAAGTGCTTTGCATGCATTAACTCATTTAACCCTTCTAACAACCCTAGATATAGGCATTAATATTATCTTCACTTTACAGGAAAGGAAATAGAGGTTTTCCTGTAAATTGAGCAGAGAGGTTAAGTAATTAAGGTCACACTGGATTTGAAGGCAGCGATTCTGGCTTCAGAGTCTGTGCTTTTATCTGCTCATCATATTTAGAAACAGGTTGGCTTTCTGAGTCCCAGATGCGATGCATTCACAAACAATAAGAATTTAGAAAAGTTTCTGAACTCTCTGTGCTGCAGTTTCTCTCTTTCTTAAACTCTCACTGTAAAATGGGGTGTCCTGGAAGCTTGTTTTTACAAACTAACAAAAGAATTTTGTAAATAAAGTCTACATTTATTTTCCTAAATTTTGAGTGAACATTTAAACATAGCCACAACTTTTGTCAAATGTTAAATTATTCCTCTACTAAAATAAATCTCCTGATGATTTAGCAAGTAACCATTATCACTGTTTTTTTATTGTTGTCAAAATATTGAATAGGATTTTATTTTTAAATTTTTCAAAGATATTTCCTAAGATGTTGAAATAATGAGGACATTGCCTCAATTTTTTGCTTTTGGCCTGGTTTTGGTAATGAAGCAACAAGTAGGATTATTTTAGAACTAAATCCCTTTGTTACAAACTTGAGGAAATGTAGTAATTACAATGTTTACTGCTTAGCTGTACCCCCAGAGAGTCAATCTAAATAAAATATGTTATATTCCTTGCAGAAATAATTATGTGTAGTAGAATAAAGATAATTTAGGAGGTATTTTATCACTTAAAGGTTTTCTTTTTATGGCAACATATATGTAATACTGAGTATATGTAATACTTAGTATGTGCCAGACGTTGTTCTAAATGTGTTAATGTTCTTAATTTAATTAATCCTTGTCCATCCCAGGAAGTAAGTACTATTATTATCCTTATGCCATCAATACGTAAACTGAGACATAGAAAGATTAAGAGCCCTACCTAAGAGCACAGAGCTGGTGAATACTGAAAATTGAAAAGGGAGTAAGGCCCTGAGATGTGACTGCAGGGTCTGTGCCCCAACCATTGTACACACTGCCTCTTAGTTAATTATATGGAAATGAAGGAATAGCTTGACATCACTTACAAAGATTAATTCAGTACAGCTATTTTTAATGTATGAGTGTGAAGGAAATGCCATACTAAGTCAGTATGACTAAGGGTTATAGTTATAAACCTCATGAAAATGATGATGTTGCCATATATCTGTAGAAATGAAAACCAGGGCAGACAATTTCCTCCATGCCTTACAAGTGTACGTTAATGAACTCCAAAATCAAAGTAATCTGATCGTTAACATGAAATAAATATGGGGAGGGGGAGATTAGGGAACCACAATTCAGGGGCAAGTAATCCCAAAGGGAAGATGTTCTGCTGGAAGCCCTTTGTTAGACAGGTCCCATGGTATCAGGGGATTGGTACCTGATTCAACACAGAGGGACACAACTCTGGGCAGGTTTCATAACTTTTCTACCTTGGACTCCTCCTACCCACAAATCTTTGGTAGTTAAAACCTGCAGGTTTGCTTTTGGTTTGGTTCTGAGTGCAGAGAAGTGCCAGGACCTCCAGTTTCATTTATTAATTGCATATTGGCTTGTGCTTTGGACATTGACCTTTATGGATTCCCTTTTTATTTTTTTAAAATTATTTATTTATTTATTTATTCTAGAGAGAGAGGAAGAGAAGGAGAAAGAGAAAGAGAGAAACATCAATCTGTTGCCTCTCTCACACCCTCAACTAAGGACTCGGCATTCAACCCAGGCATGTGCCCTGACTGGGAATTGATCCAGCAACCTTTCAGTTCACAGGTCATTGCTCATTCCACTGAGCCACTCCAGCCAGGGTCTTGTGGATTCTCATTCTATTCCCAATATATACCCAGGCAGTCCTTGTGACTTATCAATGTTTAAATCAGCAGACATGTTCTACTCATACATTAATTTACAAGGTGCCCTGGAGGAATATACCTGCTGTTTGTCAGCCATTGCCATTGCCACCTCCCACTGGTGTCTGTGGGCTTACAACTTCCAAATGAACTTCCATGGGGAGTGGAGGGGTGGGAGAGCAAGATGAGAGAAAAAGGTAATGGCAATGTAAATGCTACTGGACATGAAAAAACAGTTGCACTTGGCTGATGAATTGTGAAAGAACCCCTGGGTTTTTTCTCTGCATTTGAAGCTGGCCATCTGTTGGTCATCTACCTAGTAGCTTTAATTCATGCAGGAAAAGGAAACACAAGGTATTTCATTCTGTGTGATGTTAATTCAATTTTCTGGGAATGGTGCAGAGATCACACTGAACACTACAGAAAGGTTTCCCTACAAAAGAGTGAGTCAGCTGTATGTGTGTGAATACGCACTCCTTTTGCTTATACTCAAGAACCATTAGTGCTAATTCTATTTGCCAAACTCTTCAAGATGCAAAGGTTATAACAGGGAAAAATATAATGTCTCTGTCCTCATGGAGTCTACAGTCTAGGGGGAGAAATAGAGAAGTAAACTAATAAATAATATAAATTCAGCTGCTGATGAGTGCTGTGAAGCAGAACAAAGCACAGAGAATGATGGGAGAGAGAATGCTGCTATTTTATGTCTAAGAGTCCTGCCTGGGGTGGCACTGGAGCAGAGATATGAGTGATGATAGCTCTGCAGAGACCCAGGGGAAGCGTCCTCCAGGAAGAGGGCACAGCAGGTATTAACGTCTCAGAGGGGAAATGAATGTGGTCTGTTCCAGGAACAAGATGTCTAATTATGGCCAAAGGCACTAAGTATTGGGAAAATAAGTAGAAAATAAAAGCAGGAAAACAGGGAGCAGCAAATTCACACAGAACCTTTGTATATCGCGATAAGGATTTAGAATTGTATTCAAATAACATAAGGAGCAGTGAGTTTTGAGCAGGAGAATCACATGGTCTGATTTGCATTTTAAGACTCATGCTGTTGTGTATAAAACAGACTTAAGTGAGCTAGAGTGGAAGCAGGACAAGCAGCTAGGGGATATCACAGAGGTCTGGCTGAGAGGTGGCAGTGGTTCAGACCATGATCATGGTCGAGGTGGTGAGAATATATTTTTCTGAATATGTTTCTAAGATGGAGCCAATAGCAATCCACTTGCTACTAGATTGGATAGGGAGCGTGAGGGAACAAGGAAAGTAATAATGACTCCCAGATTTTCAGTCTGAGAGAATAGTTTAATGACGATGTTGTTCATTCAGTTTTCCTAAAACTTTGGGAAAAATCAAAATGAAAGAATCAAGAGTTCCATTATGAACTTTTGAAGTGTACAATACTTATGAGGCAGTGTATAATGTGAGGCTATGAAGTAGGCAATTGGGTCCATGAGTCAGTTCCCTGAGGAAAGAACAGAGTAGAGGCATAAATTGGGATTCCTTAGTGCTGCGTGGTACTTAAAACCAGAGGACTCAATGAGATGCATTCTCTACAGAGAGAACATCAATAGCCAGGTGAATAGAATCAGTGGATGCAGCCCTGGAGAAGTCCAACCACTTGTGCAAAGGAGGAGGAGGAAGCAGAAGAGTGTGATGTCTCAGGATTCAAGAGAAGAATATGTTTCAAAAAAGAAAGGACGGTCAGACTAAGGTCAAGAGTGAGCTGCGGAATGGCTGAGTAACAAACACCAGGTAGAAGAGAGAGTGCTGGATCTGGTAAGATGAGGGCCATAAGAGAAATGCAGCCACAGGTATATAACCTTGGGCTAGATTAAAAAGAGGAGAGTGGAGAAGAAAAGACTCAGCATATAGACAATTCTTCTTAGGTGTTTGTTATAAAGTATAGAGAAATGGGACCTTCACCCAAAGTAAAGATGGACTCAAGCATGGTTTTCTGTTAGTTTGTTTGTCTGTTTTTCATGGAAGCTATTATAGCATTGTTTTAGTCTTTGGAGAAAGGAAGGAAAACTGATTACTCAAAGAGACTCAGGTGAGGCAGTAGAGCAACAGAGTCCATGAGTAGTTAGAGGGAAAGGCATATTTAGGAAGACAGAAGGATAGTTCAATCACTCCGTTTCAATAGGTAGATGAGCAGTTTTTACGGGAACTGACGCAAGATGGCAGCTTAGGATTTAGCAAACAAAACAGTCCTATTTTTTCACTCAATATTCTCATTTGTTAGTGGCACAGAATTGTTGCCACTGCTCAATTTGACTTTTCCTCTTTAGTCTTTTAAGTTCTGATAGTCTTCTATGTTCATATGGTTTCCATTTTATGGTGGTCTATGCTGATATGTTTAATGTTTAGTCTTATAAATAAAGACCTGTATCAATAAAATACCTGAAATTCTTAATTTCTGCTTAAGCAGAAAAAAATCACAGAAGAGGAACTGTATTTTCAATGTACTCCCAAAGTATATTTAATATCCCAGTAATGGTTTTCCTTCCTCTCTCTCTTGTTGATGTTCTGCCTTCTCTTGGAGACAAAAGGTATCTTGCTCAAATGTCAACGGGGATGGGTGTACAAAGCCAATGCCATAGGTCAGGGAAAAAGCAGCTTCCAGGTTAGTCTGAGATGAACAAAATATGAACTCTGCAAATGCTCCCTGCATAATTCCATTGACTTCACCTCTCCCCATCAGAGACCAGCAACCCAAAATTTTACCTCTTAACCATTTTGTGCCTATCATCATGTAGGCCACAGCAGGGTATAAGCAGATGACAAAAAATTTTGTAATGATTTCTGGATTATTATGACAGCTATTGACTGGACTTTCTGTTTTCTTCAAAAACAATTTCATAGTTGACAGCTATTAGAAAAATAAATTGTCTCGAGTACTTTTCTAAACACTCCTTTCAAATTGAGTTAGAGAACAGGAATATATAATCCACAAAGCCCTTAGAATTTTCTAATTTTCTTCAAGAATTGGGGATGTTGGACTTGACCCACACACACTGCTGCTGTGAATTCAGAGAGAGGAAATTTGTTGAAGGTTGGGGTATCTGGAAGGACTAGTAAGCCAGCAGACTTACTTTATAAACTGGCATATCTATGACAAATGAGTATCTCACAAAGTTACTTATAAATAATAGCTAAGCTCAGTATAAGTGCTAGGTCACACCTGGCTCTTTCTGCTCTTTATCTAGTCAAATGTTCATAGTTATCCTGTGACATAGATATTTCCATTATTCCCACTTTATGAATAAGGTAACTGAGGCTCAGAAACCTAGACAGAATGATTTGCCCAGAGTTGCTTAGTTGGAAAGCGGCAGAACTAAGACTCAAACCAAGCTGTCCTGAAGCGAGGCCCACCCTCCTCACCACCGCGCTCTATGGCCACAAAGGGTGTGCATCAGCCCAGCCTTCGCACACATTAAACAGAGGACTCCATGGATCTCATTGCTAATACCAGCTCCACATGCTGACACCTGCAATGCAAAAAACCAAATGAAATATCAATTAAAAAACTGGGTTAGAGTTTACAGATTATGTTTCATTTAATATTTTAAAATAGTTACTCATAAATTCATTTTCTGTGCCAAGAATCAAACCACCATTAGGAGAGTTGTAGCTCTGACTAACAGAGGGAAAGTTCTATGTAGATTTGATATTTCTTCCATCTTACCTTTAATTTAAATCACAACCAACAATAGATTTATTATCAATTGCCTTTGTTATTAGGCCCATTATTTTCTTCTTTTTCCTTAAATGCAGGTCTTTGGTCTGTGCACAGAACCATTTAACATTCATTAGAAAATGTAGGGAAATGAACTGTTCCAAGCACTCGGGATTCCACTGGGTCTCCTTTCCCCAAACTCGTTGCCTGTGTCTGACTTTGGAATTGTAGCCTTTATAAGGCCATCCTGGGGTTTAAGTTCTCGCTTCCTGAACTAGTGTCATTATTAAGTTTTCCATCCTTTGATGGAATCATTGCTATCTTCACCAAAATATAAACAATAAGATATATCATTTGACTGGGCCATTAAAATTCCTTTGGGGGCATTGTGAGGCACCAAGTCACAGAAAAATACATTAAAGGACCAATAACATGTGTTTTGTCTTGTCTGGTTGCTATTAGATTTTTTTTTTACTGTGAAAAATATTAAAATGTTTTAATTTCTTATCATTTTTGTAACTGGTGATCGATTTTTGAGCAATCATCCCACGATACTGATTCTTTTAAGTGAGGAAAATATTGTTTGAAGATTTTAGGAGCCACCAAGTCATGCCGGTAGACTTTGACCAAGGAAATACTGTGTGCAGGCATGGTTCTGTCGTAGATATGTGGGCTGGAAGAGGCCGCACAGGAGTGAAGCTAGAAGGTTCCACGCAGCCTTCGAACACAAGTTCACCAAATCAAATGGGGCTAATTGAGGATCAGAAGACAAGACACAGAGCTAAGAGGATTAAAACCAGTGGGAAGGACTCAGTAAATAAGGACTTTGTGGGTTGAGTCATGTTCCCGCCAAAACCTAGGTTGGGGCCAGGGACGTGAGAGCCCGTTTGCGCAGGAGGAAGACCCGGGCCCTCCATGCACACGTGTTCCTAACTTTCAATGGACAGAGACAGTCAGTGATTCAGAAAAGAAGGTGAACAAAATTCACAAGTTAATTGTCAGCATACATATAGTTTTCTACTGCAAAACTATGACTTATGGAGCTAAAAATAATTCAGAACTTTTGTCACCTTTACTTTGATAATAGATTTTGTTTAAATAGAACAAATGTATAGGCAGCATATGACTAGTGAAGGCAGCACAATTTGGCAGATGATGCATGTATGTTTCCTCTTTTTCTCTAGATGCATAGATGATTCATTCTTGAACTCCCCACATGTGTGCCATAAAATCTAGTTATTGGAAAATTACAGACCAAATGTTGATCTAATCTAATGTCGAGGCAAATGTACAGACCTACATATTATAGGGTTAGCCAAACAGCCACATCATGCTAAAATGAGTAGTGATGAAGCTAAACGAACAGTAATTTATAATTCTAGAACTAGATTAGCAGCAGTTGACAGCCACAACAAACTGTTGCTGTAATAACAATGTATCCTTCCCCCAAATTTTGGGAAATCCATGCGATGCCTATGGGAAAGAGGAGCTGTCACTTATTGGAATATTTCAGTACATACTCAACTATTCATCCTTGCCTGCTAGGGTGCAGGGGATTCGTCAGTGAACAGAACAAAGTCCTGCCTCCCACGGAGCTTACGTGTTGCCAGACATGTGCGATATGCAGTCAACACTCGAGTCCTCAGTCAACTCTGGTGAGTTAAATTTTGTTTTTAATATTAAACATGATAGGCTGCTATCAAGTAACCTTGGCCCGATGTAAAAGAGAAAAATCGAAAGAATTGTGCGTCCTCACACTCAAAAAACATCCTCCAGTTCTGGATCAGCCTGTGGCCCATTAGGAGGGTAATCGCTGCTCTCCAATAGGTCACACATCATACTTGAGAAACACTTTTCTAAAACGTATCTTTCAGATCTGCCGGAATAATTTGACCTTTGGCTTCCTGAAATGGCTCTGAGTGTTTTATCCCTCTGTTGGAATACAAGCAGCACATCAGCTGCGCTCTCATCTATTCAGTCCTAGCGGTAAGAGATGATGAAAGGACACCCTGTTTTTTCTTTAGGTTGCCTAGAAAAAATCAGAAAATCGGTTTGCCTCTTCTTCCAGTGGGACACACTGGACGGCCCGGCCGCACTAGTTTTTTCCAGCAAACAACTAACTCCGGCCACAGGAGAGATGGAAGTTTCCTCCGCGCTGGGGTCTAAGCTGCACTGGGTTAAAGGGTTCTGATGTGCCTGATCTACTTTTAATTCACCTGAGATCTGTCTTAAAAATCTTATCTCAAATTTATCCATTTCACCTATGTAGCTTTCTGAGATATCAAGGTTTAATTTTCAAACAAGTGGAAAAATAGAACTCTTACACACATGAAAAGTTAGGACATGTCAAAAACCATTTAACTCTTTAACAAGAGAACTAGCAGGATGGTGAAACCGGTTCAAAGACAAATTTGAGGACCAGATATATATCTAGTCACTCAGGTAAAACATCTTAAAGAACATTTGCTAATTTAAAGACTAACGTGGTCAACGTCCTTCAGGAAAATAAAATTGTCACTTTTAGGGTTATCTTCTCTGTGGACAGTCATTTACCTCTCTCCAGATGAGAATCTCTAAGTTACCTATGTCTGCACAGAGTGTGAGCTCTAGCCAATAGTATATAATAAATATTAAACAAAGATTTTACCCTCAAGAAGGCGTATTAAAATATGCTACAGTATGATACTGCAAGGACTTGCAATTGCCTCATTTCCAAATTTAAATTATCATTGCTAACACCGGGTTTTGTTTTTTTCAAGAGCAGAAAGTCCAAATATTTTTTAAAAAGTGTGTCTATGTTATTATGTCTAATGTTTAATTATTGGCTATATTTTGAGTACTCACTTAACACCCACTGTGACACCTTTAAAACCTTAGGTACATCTATAAAATCCTCCATCCGTATTAAAAATAATGGTCTAGCCTCTCTCTGTCTCTTTCTGTGTGTGTGCACGTGTGTGTATGTGAGTGTGTGTTTACCTCTCCATAGAAGGAACAATATAGGAGGCGATAAGAGGTATTTGTCTTGTGCTAGCATTATTGGTTCCAAGTCCCCTGTCTTCCAGCTAAAATTGCATCCTCCAGGCAAAATAATCTGCTGGATAAGGATGTGAGCTTTGGCTTCAGACTGTTCTGCGCAGTAATCCTGGCTCTTTTATTAACTGTGTCCTCTGGCAAGTTAGTTAACCTTTGTGAATCTCAATTTCTGCATCTCTAAACTAAAGCAACAATACCTACATTGCAGGGCTGATGTGAGCATTACATCCAAAACACTTAGACATTTCTGGCACATAGAAAAAGTATATGATAAGTATTAGCAGTTGTTCCCTTTTCCTAACTTTATAAACCCCTTCACCACACACAAAAATATTGCACCAGGATCTTTGAGCTAAGAATGCACACACATTTTATATGGATGTTTAGGGTAATTACCACAATCACACTGTTACTCTTGGTCTTAATTTATAGCAAATTTAAAGTAAGATCTAGGTTTGCTTTGTTGTGTTTTGTTTATTTTGCTTTTAATTTTATTTGACTCATTCTGTAGTATGAATCTGGAGCTAAAACATGAGAATGCTTTGCCAACATCAGGCTTCTGTCCCAAAACACTAGAAGTTCACGGTTGCATGTATACATAACACCCATCCCTGACATCACTGGACCCCTCATTCGCTTCATGTCAGAGGTAGCGGCATGTGAAGGTACGGTCCTCTAGAATTAGCTGGGGAACAAGCAAGTATGCTCTTTGTGTTTTATTCTTAATGCCTATCTATCAAGTTCTCCCCATATAAATCTTGAGAGACCCCCCAATTTAGACTCATGAGCCATCTGCTCAAATCTCTAATTTATTTAATCATTTTAGATAAATATGTGTGTTTATACATATAGTATGTCCAGAAAAAGTCAAACCAATGTTAACATAACAAGAATGGTTTGCACAACATCAGTATAAACTGGCAGCCAAGGAGAGTGGACTGGAATGCACATGCGTGAATAACGACCACTTCACTGTACTAGTCAGTGGGAGTGAGCCATTGAGTGAGCATGTGTGGCCATCACACTCAAAATGACTGAGTGAGCAGAGCAATAAATCTGCACCAAATTTTGCATTAAGCTTAACATTCCTCTCTGAAAACTATTTGGATGATTCAGAAGTCCAAAGCTGTGGGCAAGCGGTAACTGGCAGCTTCATCAGGACAACGTGCCTGCTCATGCCTCATATCTCGTGCAGTTTTTTTTGGCAAAACATCAAATTGCACAGAAGACTCAGCCTAAACTCCACCTAAAGACTCCACCTAAAGCCCAGATTTGGTACCCTGAGACTTCTGGCTTTTCCCAAAACTAAAATCACCTTTGAAAGGGAAGAGATTTCTGACCATTGATGAGATTTAAGAAAATACAAGGGGGCAGCTGATAGCGATTGAGAGAACTGTGTGAGGTCCCAAGGTGCCTACTTGGAAGGGGACTGAGGCATCATTGTCCTATGTACAGTGTTTCTTGTATCTTCCTCAATAAATGTCTATATTTTTTGTATTACATGGAAGTAACATGTAGAAAAGATTCTCACTCAAGTTCAACTTGCTCATAACAGAGTTTATTTCCTTAGAGAGACTTGTGCCAAAACCCAACTGTAATTGCATAAATTTTAAATCGTTTATCCTTAATAAGCATTACTTTGTTTGTAGCCTTTCCACAGATGAAGAAACACAAGCAGCGGACATGCTAGCAAGGTATAAAGTCAACACACTCAGTTACAAATGCAAAAAGAAATCCACTATACTCTGTTGTTTCATTAACAAGGTTGAGGGACTTTAGGAAAGGCACAGAATTGTTCCTTGGAGCAGTGATGAGATGAGATTTACCCAACACATCTGTCACCTAGTTGGAGAATTGTCTTTTGAAAAACTACTAGAAAAGGGGAAAAGACAAGAAAGAATGAGAAATTCCATTACTCATTTTATAGGTGCAGTGGAGCTGGTTTTTTTTTGTTCCTCTATGAATGTTTTATTGTTTAAATGATATAAGAGGTTATCTGTAACACCATAGTGTGTGGTATTAACATTATCACCACCGATTAGTATTAAGGCTGGCAAGTGTAGATGTGCAAACGTGTGTTTTCACCAATGCTGCTGGTAGATTTTCTCTGAAGCAGCAATCACTGTGACATCCATGTCAACACACATTGCCTGTAAACAAGGAAGGCCTGCCTCAGAGCAGGGTTGAGGGAATTGATGCTTCGCTTGAGTGCTTTGCGAGGCCAAGATCAAAAGCACTTTTAAGCGTATCATATAATTATTATCATTAAGAAGCATGAGGCGAGGAGTTCCAAACTCTCACATTTTCAAAGCAACAAAAACAGCACAGCTTTAATGGGACTTTGAAGCCAGATAAATCTCCAGGTATTTTCATTAGAGAAACTCACAACTAATTAAGGAAAACCCTATCAGGGCGAGTGTTTAATTATGTTTGCTTGTCTGCCTGTGTCATGTACTGTGTTTTAAAAGTGGACAGATGTCATGGATTGCGCTAAAAGACTGTGCTGAGACCAGCCAACAGCCTTTACTGTGAACAAAGCACGGCGTAGCAGGGTTATTTATTTGTCTAAATAAATAAGTTCTTAATAAACACCAATGATTTGCTTAATTGTCCACATAGCCCAAAGGTTATTCAGAACTTTCTCTGCAAAAAAAATCACCCCTAGTTGATATTACAGGGAGATATATTAAATCATATACATAGAAACATGTTGGAAAAGTCCATCTGATAATAAAATAAAAACAAATGGTGCCGAATATGTCTCTAAGAGAGGCTGTTCATAGAGATGGTAGACCAGAATTGCTTACTGGCTTCTGTCTGGGCTGATGAAAGTTCTAGAACTGGGCAATGGCGATGATTTTGCAACATTGTAAAGGCATGTACGGCCACCAAATTGTATATTTAAAATTGGTTTAAATAAAAAAATTTTTGCTATGTGCATTTTGTTAGACAGTAACAAACTGCTTGTCCTCAAAGGGCTGAGGGCACGGGGAAGAAGTGGTTGGTACAGCAGAGATAAGTGTGACAGCATCCCGCCTTCACTGGTGTGAGTAGGAAATGGTTCTTAGTTGCCCAGCACCTCCATATGCCCTACTTCTGAGGTGGTGGTGAAAATTTCAGCAGTCTACTCTATGTGGCCAGGTGCCAAGGTTCACCTTCAACAGCATGCCCGTCAGTACTCCTAGGTGAGTGGTTCCATGGTAAGAATCCACTTCATCACACAGGGCTCCGTGGAGGCCCTCACAGAGCATTGCTTGTGGAAACCATCTTGGACGTCACTCCAGGCTAGCAGCTAAAAAGTGTCCCAGTTCAATGGCTCACCTCACCCCCAAGTAAGCCAGGGTCCTGTAATGGTGTACTCCTAGCTGTGTGAGTTGGAACCATTTATATCTGTTTCCTACATCAAAAGTGAAGGCCCCAAAGGCTGAAACTGTAATAGAATATCATTTACTGAGTATCTACCAGGTACTTGGCACTGTTCTAGGCACTCATACTTGTGCTCATTTAATGCTCAGAAAGGCTCTGAGCGATGGCTTTATAGATGAGACAAGAAAAGCCCAGAGCTTCTCCACACTTCCCACGGCCCTTTAGCAACCAGTATAGACACCAAGATTCAAACCCAGATAATCTGCTTCTAGCTCCAGTATCCTGAATACTGAACTCATCAGCCTCTGTAAATAAAAAGCCCTTACATGCAGATAAAAGCCTAGAAATCGTACCACATTTCCTCTGAATTTCTCCTGGAATGGTAAGCGGTGCTGTGCTGGTACCTCAGGTGGGTGGGGAGGAGCGTGGCTACAGGGAGTGTGCAGTGGGCGGCAGTGACTAACATCCTCCTTTGCCTACGGGGCGACACCACTGCTGATCACTGACTCCTACGGCAGTGGGCCCCGGACTCAGGATTAGAGAGGAGCCACTTTGGGGGATTCTACAGGGTCTGGCACAAATAGCGCCCCTTTTTATTACAAAATCTTTTATTACAAAATCATAAGCATTGTAATTCTGTAACAATAATATCACACTCAAGCACACCATATAACACTTTAGGTGAAATGTTCAAATGGAAACTATAAATTATTACACCTGTCTTATTACCCTAACACCACACTCCAACAGGTGTTACTTCTGCCGGACCCTGTATACGGACAGGGGGCTGCTCCCTGACCAAGCAGGTTTCGCATGTCCTCCAACCCAATGCATCTTGGCTCTGCAAGGTCCAGTCTGCATATCCTGGTTCAGAGAATAATCCTGTCTTCCCATGCTACCAGGGCACGATTAGTACCCACTGTACTGGGCCCCAAGGTCCCAGCCTCACCTACAGGATGAACTTGCAGTGTGGCCATCGGAGGGAGGCTCATGTTGTGAACATCATTTCAATTTCAGCAAAACATCACTGGTCACCTAAATGAATGTTATTCAGTTAGATTGCTCAGATTGTTTTAGTTTGATTTCTATTTCTTTGTGCATTTGGTTTGATTTTACAGCTATGGCAGAGCTACAAGGATAAGAAATACATAACTATAAGCTTTTATTGTATGCATGTTATATTATGTTAAAATTAGTTTAAGTCAATAGTGAGGACTCCTGGGAACATTTTTGCTTGAAATGGAAACTTGTGACACATTCAGTCATGCTAATTCTCCCCTTTCCCAGTAGGTAATCCTCTGCATTACTTACAAAATGTTTTTTTCAAAATGGAAAAATGATTATGTCAAACTATTCATATATGTTTTTTACTGCCTCCCACGTCATGAAAGTCCCCAGTCTAATCAGCTCTAAAGTCCTGTTGATTTAACACAAAAAAACCCTCACTTTTTTTCCCCACTGCCTTCATGCTTTGTGGGTTGCTGATTAGCTTCAATATCCCCGTCCACTACACACCCACTGAATGGCATCCATTGTTAGGCCCTGGGACTACCAGAGGGCCTGGTCCCTTCCCTGGAGGGCCTGGCAGGGAAGAAAGATCCAAGAACAATGATGCAGCCCAGCAGGAGTACTGCAGCAGGAAAGAGGGGGTAACTCTACAGAAGAGAAAGAGAAGGCACACGGCCTGGACTTCAGGGTTGACATCACAGACGCAGTGGCTTCTCAGCCTTATCCTGACTATTGATCGAGTGATGTTCACCCAGAACACAGATGCCAAGTTTTTGCAAAAGTCCTTTCTTCTTAAGAAACATTTTCAAATAAAACATAGTTGGTAGCACTGCCTAGTACACCTGAGGCTATTTTATTTTATTGTTATCTATTTCTTTGGAATCAGACTAGCCTGAATCAGAAGTCCTCTTCTCCCATTTACTAGCCCTGTTGTCTGGGGTAGAGCACCCGGCTCCTGCGAGCCTCGGGGTCCTTGTCTGCACAGCAGATGTGATGTCATGTCCACACCACCTGGTTGTCTTGATCGAACAAGATCATGTAAGTAATGTGCTAAGCGAGGGCCAGACACAAGGCAGCGCACTAGGGGTGGTCACTGCTAATATTTTAATTAGTAGAACTCTTCAAAAGAAAGTCTGTAACACAAATCTCATGCCTAACTATATCCTGATTGCAGTGGCATCACGTGGAAATCATTTACTTTATCCAGGTTTTGGATACCTAAAAATGAATGTGTTTCGTTCCTAAATAGTGGCTAGGTGAATGTGCTGGTTTGAAAAGCTGTCTTCTAGAGCCTACACAAAGAGCCTTCTGTGCCTTTGTGATGTGCCCATTGTACTTTTGTTTTTAGCTATACCAATCAACCCTTTATAATAAGTTGAGTTCATAATATGAAGCCACAAAACAGTCACCCACAGGAATAGGCCACGAAATAGATCTAACACTTGAGTGACAAAGATAAAAATATAAATAAATAAACTTTAAATCCCCAAACATATCCATACAATGTTATTTTGGGGCCATGCTCAGCAGGGTACTTAGTATGGATTTTAGTAAAACAAGTGAATAAACAAGGTAGAGAAAGTTCGAAGAGGGAGAGAACATCATACATTTCAGGTTTTCAAGGGCTGTTGGGCCTGTGCGTTTCTGTAAACAAACATCTGTCAGGGTTTTTAAACCTTCCTGAGTGCTCGAGAGTCACTTGTTTAATGTGAGGAGACTATGGAGTCAAAGGCCCCAGGCAAATTCAGTGGGCTGGCTGCCCCTGGGAAAAGCAGAGATTTAGCTGAATATCTCATGCCATTTTGGTGCCAACTAACAACTCCTTGATACTAATGAGGCCCCATCATTTAAGAGAGTTACATTAACTGACATTAATAAAAATAAATCTATTGGAAAGTTCATTCATTCTTTCAGGGACAGCTGTGTGTAGGGACCCGTCTACCGTTAGCAAAGGCTCTGCTCTCAGAGTGCTGAACCCGGCTGGAGGCTTAGTAACTCCTGTTCACCACTGTGCCTCTCAGCCACTAAGCTCACCTTTCTGCGGTGCACGGAATGGCCGGGTGCTCCTGTTTTCTGTATTGGTAATGGAAGACTAGAACCCCCATGCTGTTTGTGCGTGTGTGCGCACGCACTATGGCTGCCTTGGAAATCTTCACCCCAGTGATGTCTAGATGTTGACAGCTCTTCGCCTGCAGTCAGCTTTCAACCATTCCAACCAAACTTCCTGATTAGCTCAGGCAAAAGGGAACCGTCCCCAACCACAGGCAGAGCCTCCCGTAGCTGATCGCCCTGCGGTCTCCGTGCTTGTTTCTATGGTTATCGGGAACCAAATGGTGCAATGGGACAATTTCACAGTTCATTATCTAAGAAGTAGTGGGACCTCAAGAATGTAGTTGAGGGCAAGCTTGCAAACCTTGCATATGTTTCTAAATTTGACAAAGTTACTAACATTGACAGTCGTTGCGCTTTGGTCAGAATCACCCAAAAGAAAACAAGAACTGGCCTTTGCTGTATAACGTTACACGCAGCAGTGACTGTTCCAGGTACACTGTTTGTTTAGAAGTTTTGTGAGGCCTGTTTAAAGGCAGGAGAATGATTTTTGCTGGGTTCCTCCCAAGTCCATAGTTTATGAGTTCGCAATCAGGCAGAAAAATATACACATTTACATAAGTGGCGCCCCTCCCCCCACCAGACATTTCCGATCCTGTTTCTGATTCCTGTTGGCAAGAACAATGTAAAGAGCAATTTTTCGTGATGGTTTTCTCCATACGGTTTGGACTAAAGCCAGGACAGGCGGTGGCAGCTGTGCAAACCAAAGCTGACTGCAGGCTAAGAAGTCCCCATGTTCTAGCTGAACCTCAAAGAAAGGTGCTATTCAGTGCAAATTGTGTGAAGTGTGAGGGTTCCTATTTCACTAGACCTTGTTCGCTCACATCCAGTCAAGACCAGGGAAGCATAAGCTTGCAGCCAAGTCTAAAACCTGCTCAGCCCCTGTGGATTTGAGTTTAGCTCTTTTAAAACAACATTTTGATGAGTTGTGTGTAAATGAATCAGAAACATATGGATTCAATTTTCCTTGAAGTGTATGTGGGTTTAAAAATTAAGGGGGATCGATGTGTGGTGCTTGAGTACGTTTCCAAGGCAAAACGTTTAAAAAACAATGCAAGACACTGTGCAGAACAGAAAACACACCTTCCTTCTTGAAGCCGGAACAATTGCAGCAGACCAAGAGGCCCGTCCTGGGACTCTGATGTTGAGAAACACATGTGAGGTCTGGCCTTCCAAAGCCTGCTCTTATTCTGCTGGCAGCATCCTGCAATGTCTTGGGACCTTGCAAACAACACCCAGCAAATGAAAAGCAGACATCATCCAACAGGGAAGCCAAATCGTATCTGGACTGCAAATAAAATCACCAGGCAAACTGAACAGATTTTCAAACAAAGTAGTTGCACTCTCTTTTTAAGTTAATTTAATTCTAAATGGAGGAGAATCCACAGACTGAGATATAAACTGAAGCTGAGATACATAAACCATAAATTCTGCCTTCTGAACCCTGAAGCTCCGTAAGGCCAGAGGCCATGAATATTGGTGAAATAGACTGTTTGGGACTGAAACTTGGCCAGGGGAGAGCCCGGCTGCTGACGCTTTAGGCTTAAGGGACATGTTATTGGTTTGCTACACCCTCACTCCTCTCCTAACTCAGTGGCTAGACTCAGCTCCATGATAAAACGCTGTGTCCAGACTCAGGTTTGCCAGAGAACAGCCATATTTTAAACATTTAAGAACTGATATAAGTTGTTGTTTTTATGTGAGAACATTAAAATAACCTTCTATCTACTATTACAGTAATTGTGTCAAGGATAGGACAATTCAACATTAAAAATATATAAATATAAAAAGGAGAGACACAAGGAAGTCCTTCCCAACTAGGGCAGTTAGCCAACATATGCTGACATTTGT
This sequence comes from Micronycteris hirsuta, assembly GCA_004026765.1. Taxonomy (NCBI): domain Eukaryota; kingdom Metazoa; phylum Chordata; class Mammalia; order Chiroptera; family Phyllostomidae; genus Micronycteris; species Micronycteris hirsuta. The sequence continues at coordinate 63,115 of PVJI01001653.1, forward strand.
TTAAATAACCTACCTTAATAATAATTTTTAAAGCAGTTAACCCGGACCATATATTTTATCTTATAATTTTAATTGTTTTTACTTGTTCATAGTCTTTTAGTAATTAAAGAGGCCCAGCCTGTCCAGATAAGTGATAGGAGAAAATCAGATTGCAGACAGATGGTATGCCATCCCTGTGTCACTCAGCTGGGAGTGTTTGAGAGAACTAAGAGATAGCAGAGTTGCAGCGCTCTTGGCCTTGGATGTCCCTCCTGCCTTCTGGGCAAGGTCCATGGAGGAGCAGCGGGAGACCAGATGTCTGGCCCTGGAAGGGGCTGGTAGAAAGGCTGCAAACTGATTCAAGATGATTCCTTCCACCCACGACTCTGCAAGCCCTAATGTCCCTGTAGTGCAAGCACCATATTGGCTTGAGAGCAAGACCCGACCTTGTAAAAGCTTTATCAGTCACGGGCCCTGGCTTGCCAACTGCATTGGATCCAGCCCAGCTCTTTCTACAAGATTGGATTCATCTTATTGTTCTCCCACAAATGCCCGTCTACTCTCGACCTTTTCCCTCCCCTGACATGGACTTCCTGTCCTCTCAAACAAGTCTAAGTTACTTAGAATCACACGGAGCAGCTTCCATGCTCTTAAATGTTAAAAGAATGTCTGTTTATTTAAATGATGGTTTCCTGCAAGGCAGATTGTGGTTGATCAGTTTTATTTTCATGGTGGCTGTCTGACTTTATTCCCACAGTCACCCTCTGCTTTCTGCTCTCACAGACTTCCTGTGTGGAAAAGAGCCACTCGCTCTCCTCCCATTACCTCCGATTACCCCTCTCTTCCTCAGCAGATTGAAACATAAGCAGATCCATCTCCTACCCTTCCACTGGCAATTGTTAGTCAAAGGAAAATGTAGTTTAGTTATTTGTGTTTAAAAAGTAAGACATTTTTTTGCCTTGGCTGGTGTGGCTCAGTGGATTGAGTACCAGCCCATGAACCAAAGGGTCGCTGGTTCAATTCCCCATCAGGGCACATGCCTAGGTTGCAGGCCAGGCCCCCTGTAGGGACCGCACAAGAGGCAACCACACACCGATGTTTCTCTCCCTCTCTTTCTCACTCGCTTCCCCCCTCTCTAAAAACAAATAAATAAAATCTTTTTTAAAAAGTAGGAAATTTTTAATACCAAAATCAACCATGTAATGGTTTTCAAAATTCACTCGTCAAACATTTCCTGAGTGCCTACTATGTACGAGGCACTTTCCTCTGAACCAGGAACACAAAAACACGAGAGAAACTGTCGCTGCCTTCAATCACCTTTCATTTTCTAATAGTGGGGCGTAGGTGTACAGTATTAGCAAATTCCTGCAATTGAGAGATTTGTTTACCGAAGTAGAAAGATACGCAGTACATCGTGGGTGGGACACAGGAGGGGGCTGGCCAATTCTACCTTAGAAGGGTGCGGAAGGAGAAGGCTTATACAAGCAGACCATTGTTTTAATCACCTCTTACTCACCCTGTAGATGAGGGAGAGATTCTGTGCCAGGGTTATGGGGACGACTGAACACGTGAGACTCAGCACAGTTTATTAGTCACACACTCACTGCTGAGGAAGAAGGACACTGCGTGCCATGCAGGGTCACCCAGGACTTGCCGGGTTGTTTGTCTGGGGGACCTCATCTGCAGGAGCAGAGTGGGGAGCAGAAATTGAGCTTTGGCCATCAGAGGCCCTCCCAGTTTCACCAACCACAGGCAGCACATGATAGCAGGCCTCAGCTTTAGGCCTCGCACCACCGTGCCTGAAACCGAGCGGGCATTCCCTCGGTGCCTGGGCGAGGGGGGTGTTCCAGACTGGAGACCAAGTCATAGCAAAGGCCCAAAGGCATAAAGCAGCCTGGAAAATAAGTTAAATATTTTGAAAAAAAATTAAGAATTTCTTTCTACAGATTTGTAGAAAAGAAACCATAATCTTTCTTTAAAGTTTAAAACATTTAAACATTGGAGCTATGAAAAAAGAGAAGACATGTTAATTGAGGGCAACACAATCCAGTAGAAATAGAATGTGAGCCAGGAGTACGAGTCATCTATGTAATTTTAAGTTTTCTAGTAGCCACATTTTCCAAAGCAGAAAAAAAATAAGGGAAATTAATTTTAATGATATAGTTTATTTGACACAATATATCCCAATGTTATCATTTCAACATGTAACAATATCAGAAATATTAACAAGATGTTTATATTCTTTTTTCATAACAAGTCTCTGAAATCTAATCTATATTTGTATAGTTACAGTATACCCCAATTTGGACTAGCCACACAATTCAAGTGCTCAATACCCACCCGGAGCTGATGGCTACCCGACTGCACAGCCCAGATTTAAAGCATTTTGAATTAGCTTGAATTTGAAACAAAAAGCTATATATTTTTTTCATCTGTAGATCAGCTGTTAAAATAACAAGCTTGCACAATTGAGTGCAAATTTTTAAATGAGGGATAGAAAATGCCTGAAGTGTATTATTACTTAGCCACAAACTTTTTACCGTAACAATTGCAGATAGTATTTCTAGATCCCAACACACTTTCCCACCAAGTCAGCCAGTGCCCCTCTTACCCAGAATTGGCCTATGGGATGAGCCCTTGTGCTGTCCCCGTCCCAGGTTTACAGGCGGTGCTTTCAGACAACAACAAACACACAAATCTAAAGTCTCCTTTGTAGTCTAAGCTTTAAACACTAGACTTTAGGACAGCAGAAACATAATGCAAAAGAAACCACTGGCAGTAGGTTTGAAAAAAAACTCTTCTACTGTATGATTTCACTCATACGTGGAATCTAATGAACAAACTGAACTAACAAGCAAAATAGAGACTCGTGGATAGCGAGCAGGCTGACAGCTAAGGGCCAGGGGAGGTTGGGGGTGGAGGGGTTGAGTAAAAAGGAAAAAGGACTCATGGACACGGACAACAGTGTGGAAATTGCAGTGGGGAGGGGGGCCATAAGGAGACCAAGTGGTTATAGGAAAAGTACAATGGAAAAAAATGTTTAAACCCTTCATTTAATATCATTTATTAGATATTTAGATGGCAATCACACTGAGCTACTTGACCGAAAAACTACCCGTTTTACACCTGGAGTTCAACTGCACCATCTAACAGACCTCGTTTGTTTTCGGACTTCTGCAGAACATTCTGACAGTGTTCCATACAAATTCACACTGACTTTTTCAGAAAACAAAGGTAACTGTAATAAGTACATTGTGGAGCAAAGCCCTTACAGATACAAATTCAATGATTGCACACACACACTGCTGCCCTCCCAACAAACCATGTATCCTGGAGGACGGAAAAACAACATCTTACCCCATTCAGAATGGCTCTTTCTGCCACATCTGAATTCTTTGATTAAGAGACCTGCTTTATTTTCGTGATCTATTTTTAAATATCTCTATTTTTTTCTCTCAGTAGAAATATTTCTGGCTGAACCTAGATTTTTCTGTCATCTTAAAAAAGCCACTGCTTAAGAATTCACATTTCATGCCATATATTTGCTATACAACATGGAAAATAATATCATTTTTGACATAGAGTGATTAGAAAGAAACCTAGGAAAGGAGATTCAGAGACCTTGTTTTCACATCGTTCTTAGTGTTTTATGTATACATGAATACATTGTGATTTAACTGGGGAGTTACTGTTCCAAAAATGTTTAGAATCCAAAACATGGGAAGATGGTCGAAAGAGGTCGCAGTGAAGTCTGCTAAAGTCAGGATGTGCACTGAGAAATAAAGGCCCCATTTCCAGGATTGTTAAAATATTTGGGAAGCAATTTCAGAAAGTTCTCCTAGAGGTTAACTAATAAAACACTCCATAGAACACCTCATGGACCAAACCAACCCCATTCTCTGCTAGTGGGTATTTAAACCGCTTTCTTTTTGATCATGTAAAAGATCTCTTGCTCGACTAATTTTTTTCCACAAAATGTTTGCATTTCAGTCTGAAAATCCCCCCAAACCATCATTTAAAATTTTATCTTTGACATACATTAGGCAAATAGAAAAAAAAAATTAAAAAGTAATGAAGAGGGGCTCGAACTGCTTTGAGAAGTTTCCATACATGTGCTAATTAGTGAGTCCATCTAAAAATATTCCCAGAAAGCTGGATGAGTAAAGCAGACTGGGATAAATAATGCAAAGACCCTGTGGCATTGTTACAAACACCATAATCAGGGCCGTTTGTGAATTCAGCGGGAGCCTCCGAATGCTGTGTCTGAGAATAAAACATCACCGGAGTAAGTAAGACTGAGCCAACAACCTCAGGGTTGTATCACACACACACACACACACACACACACACACACACACACACACACACACACACAACTTTTCTCTTTCAACCTTTTGGTTCAGACTAAGCCGCTTTTTCAGGGTTTATATTCTCCTCACCCTCTACTTTCAGGTCTGTTCCTACATAAAGTGAAATAGAATTTCTTACATGTGCTGTGGAAATGTGCAATCTTCATGCGAACACTGGCCCAGTTACATAAGCACATGGAGATGATTAGCTGTGAAATAAGGCATTAGTGCACAGCCTCAAACACCAAATGAAATGCTCTCCGATTACAGGGATTGCGACCTCTGGAAGTCCCTTTTGTGAAATGACAAGCCTGCTGGTTTAGTCTTAGGATACAATGCCCAACTGTGTTTTTTAAGTACAATCGAGTTTCATCAGGCAGACCAAAAATACTGCTACTTGAAATGCATTCTGTAGTCACTAGAAAAATAACACTAGTAGCTCCCTAAACGAGGGGTAAATAGCACTATTATGGTAATTTCTGGTTTTAATGCTTTCAGCTAACACAGGAAGACTATGATTTGGATGTTGCAATGGAGATATTAGAAAAAAACACCTAGATAGTTCACTAAAAGTGCTGCAGAAATGACAGAATAAATTGTGCAATTTCACACTCTCCACCCCCTCCACTGCCCGGAAAAAAAACAAAACCCATAAGCATTTAATGGCCTGATGAGTGCGTATGTGACGTGTGCTGTGTATTTTATTATACACATTTCTAAGGTTCCCTCATTCAAGCCATTAAGATTGCACAAGACCACGTCAAAGCTGCTCCTCCTCCAGCTTTTCCCGGCCCCCATCCTGAAGTGAGTGCTCTGTGGTCCTAACTGTCCAGAGCAAAGGGGAAGCTGGACCAGTCCCGCGCTGACCCACTCGTGTCCACTTTCCCAGGAGAGCTGCAACTTTGTACTTTGTAAGACCAGGTTGGGCTTCCGCTCTGTGTCAGCGACCCATTTACCAGACTAATTACACTGCTTTCTCAAACTCACTAAGCATGAAAAAAAGTCTACTCCATAGGAGTAAACACAGGGTCTGGAGACAGTGTGAAGCCCACCTGCTAATGAAGGCCCTCGGTCTCATCTTCCTCTAAAATCAAGGCTTCCTACAAAAAGAATCAAGTGCCCCTCACCCCCCAACAGGGAGTCAAATAACCAGGTATTTACATTTAGAAAAGATAGAGCCTTCTCTGGCAGCCTGGAAAACTGCACAGCTGTGAGGAATCAAATAAACGCTTTCAAAAATCTTTCTTAAGAACCAATGATGCCATTTGAAGACCAAAGTAGTGAGCAATTTCCACTAACATTGAAGGATTTTTTAAAACTAATTCTGTTTAAAAGATGCAACCTGCCTATATTCACAAAAAAAAGTCTACAGTTTGAGCTTTTAAAATGTATTATAAATTTTAACATACTAGATCTTTCATTCTTGCATAGGAATTTTTTTCCTTTAAATGGAATAAATGATCTAGTACACTGATTTCTCATTATAAAAGTCATTTTTAACATTTAAGGAAAAAAAGAGGGTTTTTTCACTTTCACACATATATTCCAATGTATGTTCTTTTAACAAGTTGGATAAAAATGTCAAAATTAATTGCTATTCTATGTCTAAATCTTGTTATAATAGAAGTTTATTCCTATACTGTATGAGGGTTCTCTCATTTCTATTCATTTTAATGCACTAGGGGACTCAGTACCTTTGTGGCCCAGAATCTGGGTGTTCCTGAAATATCTTGAGGCTCAGGACAGGGTATGTGGAAACAAGAGCTTCCCTGACTGACATTGGCAGTTGGAAATGGGTGGGTGGCAATTCTGAGTCCAGCAAGACAACCCCCATTCAGATTGCCCCTCTGCCTCATCCTCCTTGGCCTCTGGCCTGGGTCTTTAAGAAAGAAATCTGCAATCAACTGAGTAAAATTAATAAATAAGTAGATAAGAAGCGCAGACATAGACGCATGCATTGATGCAATAGCCAATAAGTATTTGCTGAGTCCATGAGAATATAGCAGTTAATCAATGAAGGACACAGAAATGCCTGCCCACCTGGGGTTTATAATCTTATGGGAGTGGGGAGGGGTGGAGAGAGACTGTATCTAAGTAAAATATGTGATATACAGGTGTGAGTACACAAAATAGAGTTTATTCTTGAATTACTATTTATTAATTATTGGATTATTTTCCATACAAACAACTGTACTTTTGCACACCCTGTATTTATAAGGCAATTAGTCCTAAAGGAAAAAAAAATAAATCAGGAAAGGCAATATGAGGAGATTAAGGAGGTCTGTTGACATTTCAGGTAGGTTGGTTAGAGATGACCTACCTGAAGTGACACTGAATAAAACACTGAAGGGAATGAGGAACATCTGAGGGAAATTTTTTCCAGGCAGAAGGAGCAGCAAGTGCAAAGAGCCTGAGTCAGACAATGTCTGCTGTGGTCAGGGAACAGAAGAGTGAGTGGGTGGAGACTAGTAGAAGATACGGTCAGAGTGACGTGGTAAGGGCAGACCAATCAGAATGGACCCAACAGGCAAATGTGACCACCTGTGCTTGTAAGTGATGAGAAATCCTTGAAGTGTTTGAGCAGAGAAGTAACAGGATCTCAGTAATGACTTGATCTCCATAAGGACAAGGATAGCAGAGAGGAGCTTACAATCTAGAAGAACAGACATTGAAGTTGAGATTCTAAGAAAGAACAGGAGTTAGCTAGAGCCTAGCGTGTTTGGGGGAGGTGGACTGAAAGAATTTGGGAGCCAAAGAACAAGATGTGAGAAGGCTCAGTGGGATTAGTGCTGGTGTTTTCTGAACCACTGGCGAATGATGGTGGTGATGGCCATACTTTCTGCACTCTCAAAATCAGACATCAGTTTCTTTCCATAAAAGGGTGCTGCGACATCAGCTCCTGAGCCCTGGCTTTTGTGAGGACAGCACTAACAGTATGCTCTGGCATTGTCCCAGGCATTCCTGTGATCTGGGTTTCAGCAATGATGAAGATATGGCTACAATGAGGTAAAGCAGAAGAGAAAAAAGAACGGTAAATGTCCCATAGTAGGCAGCAGAGAACCAGCAATTACTGAGACGTGGTACTAACTCAGGGCCTTTTCACTTGTTGTTCCTTCTGCCGAAAAACTCCCCCCCACATATATCTCAATTCCATTAGTGTTTTAAAAGTGTCATCTTCTACAGCAAAACAACTTACAATTACTGGAATTTAGGGATTTAAAGCTGGAGTTTTCCAAGAGTATGTTAAAGCAGAGCCAGAGAAATAATAAACAGAGCTGTAGAAATATGGGCTAAAGATGAAAAATAGATGGATAGTATTTCTGCATTTTCCAAAGAGTTTTTGAAGCTATTGCTTTCTTTTAGTTAAAAGAACACTGGAAGTTAAAGAGGGCAAGTAAAGGAAGTGGGCTGCGGAAAGAGTTAATGAATTCCGTAACACTACAGAGTGAATGGCAGATGGGGAAATCCGAACACAGAATCCTTGGAAACCAGTTCAAGTTTTTTTTAGATAAGACTTGATGTAAATAAATGACCCAGGAAGACAAGCGAAAAAGGGAAGAGCAATGGACAGAACTTGTCAGGAGAAAGGCTAGTCTGCATGGCCCAGAGCAGTGACATAAAAGAGCCATAGATTGCCATATACTATATTTTCATGCAGCACAAAAGAAACTTTAGCATGTTTTTCAAGATGCTGTACCACTTGCTAACAGGAGAATGAATTAGTATGAACTTCCTAGAGAAACTTTTCTCATCTTAAAATTCTTAAAATCAGAATTTTAAGAACTAAAAGCCTTACATTGTGATTACTATATTAGTTGATATTCTTTGGGCTCTACGTAACCAAAAAACCCAATCAAACTGCTTTAGTAAAGGGGAACGATATTGCTTCACATAAGTAGTTGTGAGAAGGTGGAGCGAGCTGATGTCTCGACTTAGTCTGGCGGCTCTGCTCCTGCTCCCTGTGACTCCCCATACTTGAGAGCGCCCATCAGACCGAGTGAAGAGTCCTGGGTACAACACAACGTCCAAAAATAGAGGCCTGATTAAGTAAGATGGAATATTATACATCCATAAACATATGTTAGAGCACTTTCAAGACTTAAAAATATGATCATGATAAAGAAAAAAGACATACTTCAGAGAAATACATTCAACATGATTCTAGTTTTTGTTGGTAAAAATATGCTCTATGTTTAGAGGGAGAATAAACACAAATACTGAAATGTTAAAAGTTGTGCATTATATCTTGGCAATGGGAAAAAGGGACATTTTTCCTTCTTTTTTGATATTGGTATTCTCTAAGTTTTCTATAATAAGCACATATTGGGAGAAAAATAGATATTATTTTAATGTCATGTAATATATGTGTGAGTTTGATACTGAAATATGAAAATGCACACAAAGCTCCACTCTCTACTGTCCCTCGTACCTGTTAGGCTCAGAGAACTATACCCTCACCTCCCTTCTCTGGCCCTCAAGGCTCCCAGCACTGATTCCCACTCAGAGCTCCCGTCCCCAGTCTGCACTCAGTGGCCCCTTGGGGAGCCCCAGTCTTCAGAGGGCAATCATGCCCAGGTGGACTTGGAATCATGACAGCTAAAGGCATTTATGAAGCTATTCCTCTTTTTTTTCCAGTAACATCTGAAACATCATTTTGCTGTTCTGGCACCCGTAACAATCTATTTATTCCTCCTTATAAACCAACATTTAAATGACAACAAAAAAGGGTTTATCTTTTAAAAACCAACTACACCAAGTACTTCTAACAGAACAAAGCTAATTTATAAATATGCAAAAGGACTAAGAGTGCTTGAAATGAGACTTCACCTATGGTCTTTTCCTCCCCCATCAATTGATACCCAAAGGAGAAGCTACCCAATCCTGATGTTTACAGAATGACATCCATCACACAGGTAATTACTCATCCATCTTAATGCTTCCTTTTAAGTTTGCCCTTAAGGAGCCTCTGATCCCCCAAGTCAAGGGCCTCAGTAAAATCAATAAAACCTCGTCCTATCAGGCCACTAGCCAGATCATTTTCCACCTTTTAACAAGGCAGTGGTTATTAAATGCCTTGTTTGAAAACCCAAGTGGGGTCATCAGACTTTCATGATGAGAATAATCCATCAATTGTACATGTGCTATCTTTTCAGTGTCTTTGATATGATTGATAAAGTAGGTAATAGCCTACAGTTTTTCAATATCTGAACATGTTCTCCTTTTTACATTGGGTTTGCAGCATAGCAAAGGGAATTTCATGACTAAAGGAAGCTTGTTAAGAGAGAAAGAAATTTTACTGTGATAGTTCAGTCAATGCATAAGATACTCCGTTAGCTCCAACTTTGAAAGCTGAGCGCTAAGTGACTTCATTAGTCTTTAACTTAGCTATTCGATGACCAGAGATTCTGATTCTGTAAATTTACAAAAAGATATAGTTTATAATACCTCAAGCCATACTTTTTTATTAGATGGACTGTTGCCCTGAATTTGTAGGTGAGATTAGAGATCTAGGGTCATAGAAATTAATAAGTGCCCATTGCTTTTGGACTCTTCTTAAATGCCAAGCAACCTGAAAAAGGCAAAAAATATGTAGATATATATATTTGTATATATATATACTTTTGTGGGTGTCTACAAAAACAAATGTCTTGAATACCTCTCTGGTATCATAATTGCTAAATACCTGTGTTCTGATACCAGCAGACATCTATACGAGTGATAAAAGCAACCCATCACTTGACGAATTAAATCTCCTCTCTTCATTCCATAACTGTTTGATTTGGTTGGGGAAGTATTTTATGGCCATGTACTTCCCACTTAAAATAGAATCTTTTTCATCGTGTCACATTAATGATTAAATTAAAAGAAAACGATTTCAAAACCCTCATTGCATTATTCTAAATTTATGAAATTAATCAAAACAATTGAATTTGATGTATGATAATTTCCAGTAAAGAGCAATTATCTGGCATTCTGCACTCCTGCACATTATCAGGGCAAGGGTAATTGGCATGGTGATGGGAGTCCTGAGAAACGGCGTGACTCTGAAGCAACTTCCAAATTATTGAAGACATATTAGAACTTTCTTATTAAATATATTTTGTGCTCTAAGTATTTAAAATTAGGTAAATCAAAAATGGTTTATTTGGTTGTCTCAATTTACCAGATAATTGAATTGCCCCAAAGGCTTGATTTCCAGAATATAAGAGCATAACAGACAGTGAGCTCCCCTTGCTTTCCCTGACTGTTAGCTCAGAGACCAGCTCCAGCACCCAGGCCAAAAGAAAGAGGAGTCAATGAAGACTCAAACGTTCTCCTTAGCTTTCATTGGAATTTATTTAGAGAGAAAATGAATTAAGGGAAGAAATAAAATGGATCAGCTGCAGCCAGCTTACGTTCCTTTTCTTTTCATGCAAGTGATAATAGAAGAAAAAATAATGGTTAGGAAGGTAGTATAAATAAATACAAGCCTTTTATTTATGAATTTAGGTTTGCCTTACAAGATGCCTGTGTGATCCCACTGGTCCCTGACACCAACCCTCCGGGTGAGTGGCACCACGGTGGGGAGCACCAGCACCAAGCAGGCGGGGGACCTGGGCTCAGATCCCTGCTTACCGCTTTCTTGCTGTCTGACTCTGGACAAGTTACTTACTGTTTCTGCCTCAATTCCTTCATTTATAAAGTAAGGTTAATAATACTTACATCAGAAGGTTGATACAAGGATAAAAGAGTTAATGATTAGGAAAACTGCTAAGATCCCAGTTTTGTGTGCATAAAGATTACATGCATTTTATTATGTAATCTGCACACTCCCTAAAAACTATATTTGTCATTTCTGTTTTATCAATAAGGGAACTGAGGCTTAGCAAAGTTAAGTGACTTGACCCTGGTCAGAAAGGGTAGGTCAGTTGGTTAGAAAGTCATCCCAATACGGCAAGGTTGCAGGTTCAATCCTTGGTCAGGACACATAAAAGAATCAATGAATGAATACATAAATAAGTGAAACAACTAAAAATGACCTCTCTCTCTCCCTCTCTCTCTCTCTTTCTCTCTCTCTGTCTGTCTCTCTGTCTCTGTCTCTGTCTCTCTCTCTCTCTCTGTCTCTCTCATATCAATTTCAAAAATAGGTGACTTGCTAAGTAAGTGGGAGTTTGGGTAATGCACTTTAAACTGTTGGCACAGTAAGTAGGATATATTTACTACTCCTGCTCCACTATACTAGCCTTCTTCAGTTCCACTGCACAGACTCCGCTCCCTTCTCCCTTTGCATCTGCTAATTCCTCTGCTTGCAATGTACTTCCCTCTCCTCTCTGCCTCCCAAACTTCTACATATCCTCCAGATCTCAATTCAGGAGTCATTTCCCCAGCAGAGTTCCCCAAGCTCCTTTATAGACCAAATTCTTTATTATAAGCTCCCAGTAGAATGCTGTGTTATTTGAAGTTTTACAATTCTTTGTCTGACTGCAAGTGTGACAGAGAACTGTCTTCACCAGACTGTAAGTTCCTGAGACAGGCCTTGTGTGAATGTTTGCTCACTGTGGTATTCTCAGCACCTAGCACTCTTCCCAGCATGAAAGAAGAGGAAAATCGTATTTTTTAAAGAATTCTGAATGAGTGAATATACAAAGTACATAATTCATTTTGGCTCTTATTTCTTTTTATTCACTTACAAATGAAGAAACTAAGGCTCAGTAGGTTAAATAAGCTGCCCAAGGTCACCCAATTGACGTGTTCTAAATCATGCTCAGACTGACTCTCTGCAAGACCCTCACCATCATACTCGATTTTTTAACTGAATATCAAATTCAGAGACTGTGATAGAATAATGGTCCCCACAAAGATGTCCATGTTCTAATCCCCAGAACCTCTTAATGGGTTACATTATATGACAAAACAGACTTTGCAGATGTGGTTAAGGATCTTGAGATGAGGAGATTATCCTGAATTATCTAGATAGAACCAGCAATCACAAGATTCTTGTAAGAGCGAAGCAGGAGTCAGAGAAGGAAATGTGATGACTGAAGCTGAGGTCACAGTAAGGTCATTACTGGAAAGAGGCCATAAGCCAAGATAGAAAAGAAAATGAAGGAATTCTCCTTGGAGTCTCCAGAAGGAAACAGCCCCGACAACACCTTCCTGGCTTTTAGTCATGTAAGACCTATTTTCCGACGTCTGACTTCTAGAACTCTGTGATAATAAATTTGTGTTGTATTGTTTAGCCCACTGTTTTTGTGGTAATTTGTTCATAGCAGCAATAGAAAACTAATACAAATATTAATCATCACAGGTCCATTGATAAGATCGTCTGCTTGATGATGTAATAATGAAGTGCCATGGACAGTATACTGCAAGATCAAGGTCAATGAACCGATGTAACTAACACACAGCAATAAAGGACCATTTGTTAAACTCGATCTACACAGTTATGCAACCCAGACACTTCAAACCAACAAACAAAAAAAATTTATTCTTTAGTCTCTAACCCTGAATGATCTAAAGATAAAGAAAGCAAATTCCATGGAAAATTAATCTCATCTTCTTTGTTCTGAGATAATGCAATGTATTAGGAAAAGTTCCTGACAAAAGTCAAAAATGTTGACTTGAGGCCCACACGCCACTTTTTATGTGTGCACTTTCCCTCTCTTAGCCCATTCTAACGTAAGTGCAGTAAGAAGCTACTTCCCCCATCTACTATTCTATGACCTCAAAATAATATTAGCTGGCTGAAAAGACTTTGTCTTTTCAATTAAGAGCGCTTGCTATGTTCTAAACTGCTCCTCCCACCACCATGCTCCTCCCCCAGGTTCTTCTTGCACACGGAAATCTAAAATTCACTCTAAAGGCACACCACTTATAGTTCAGGAAGATTACAAAAGAGTTGAGAGTTCAAGCTGCCACTGGTCATTTGCTTGCATACGAATCCAGAATCATCACTAAACTGTGTATTAGACTATGGCTCTACTCTAAGTCTACCCTAACATGTGGTAAAATTCTGCATGGCTCCATAACCTCCTCTTTAGTAAATTCTCTGCCCTAAATCATAGGAATATTAAAAATAATAAGACTAATAAAAATAAAGCACATTGAAGTATGATTTTTTTAGAACTCACAATTTTACCAATGAAATATACATATCTCTTCCCAGACTCAGACAAGAGAGTAAGAGATATAAGAGAAAGCAGTCAGAAGGAAGAGAATGTTGAACTTACAAATAAATCCTTGGCTTTTTCTTAACTGGAGACTTGTAAAAATGAAGAGATTTAGAACTACCCAAATCAGAGATGCTACTGGTATCACCACATGCCTCCTGACATATAATTTTGCTAATACACTCAGTGGAATTGAAAAATTGAAAAATCTATTCCTTGTATATTGTAATGGCTCAAGCAATGAAAATTTTATATTAACATTGATAATGATATTTTTGGAACAAGAAAGGAGCACGGACTGGAAGAGCATTGTATTTTTCAACATCACACTAGGCATTGTCTTCGGAAAGACTCAGTTTGTGTTCTAACTAGTACTTCAATGATTTATCTTCATTACAGGGTAAAGAATATTAGTAAACTGAAGATGACAAAATGAAATGGCTTTCTTCCCAAAGATATTTTTAAATATGTTGTAGTTTTATATATCACCCAACCAGCATTATTAATGCATAGAGATATTTATAGCTCTTTATACATTATAGAATTGACTCATAGTTTGCTCTGTAATCCTCTATCTAAAAGACCTGTTTTATGGCCATTTTTAGGACTAGAGGTGACTGTAGAAACTACGTCACGGACATCATCAGGAAGAAGACTCTGATCGATTGAGAAGCACCAATCTGCCAAACCTATTCTCGTGCCTCTCAATGGATCTGGATGCAGCAGCCTCAGTTGTGAGGTTTCATATCCAATCACTGGATTATAGTCTTGTAGCGAAGGCAGGGCAACAGTTTCTGAAAAGAAAAATCAGTTGGAGGAAGGAAGTCATTAGTGAAGACTCAAGTTATGTAATTCCTGTAGCAACAACTCAAAAGAAAAAAGTTCTTTTGTGATTTTTTTCTTTCCTGAATCCAGATATTTATTGAGTTCATTGGTTAGGCTAATATATTGGGTGTCTATGATGGACCAATATAGACTAATAGGGTAGACTAGAGTCAAGGTTAGAAGGCGTTATGAAAAAGGAGACTACATGGTGGTTTGCCTCCAAGATTGCCAAGCATCTATAATTATCATATCTCTTGGTATTCACACCCTTATATAGGCCTTTACACATTGAATCAGAGTTGGTTGTGGGACCAACAGAAAGTGGTGGGAGTGATAGTATGTTACCTGTGTTACATCAATAGCGTTGTGGCTTCAGCCTTGACCTTTTAAATTATACATTATGAGGGAGGGAGACATTATTGTAAGGACACTCAATAGCCCTGTGTTGAGATCCACAAGGAGAACAGAAGACCCAGCCAGCAGCCAGCATCAATCTGCTAGACATGTGCAATGAGCCACCTTGGAAATGAATCTTCCATCCCAATCAAGCCTTCAGATAACCGCAGCCTCAGCCAACTCTGACTACACCTTCATAGAAGACCCTTAAGGAATAGTGTCCACTTAACGCAGTCCTAAATTCCTGACCCACAGAAACTATGTAAGAAAACATGTTATTATAAGTGAGATCATATGGTATTTGTTTTTCACCACCTGGCTTATTTCACTTAGCATAATACTCTCCAGTTCCATCCATGCTGTTGTAAAAGGTAGGAATTTCTTTCTGTCTGCTGCACAGTATTACAGAGGAATCTAATGAACAAAATAAATTAACAAGCAAAACAGAACCAGAGACATGGAAGCATGGAACAGACTGACAGCTGCCAGAGGAAAGGGGGAGGGGCCCAATGGTGGAAATAAGCGAAAGGGATTAGTCAAAGAACGTGTATGAATGACCCATGGACATGGACAATGGTGTGGGAAATGATTGTGGGAGTGGGGGGAATGGGCTGAGCAGAGGAGGGCGAAGGAGGAAAATTGAGACAACTGTAATAGAATAAATAAGAAAAAAAGAAAAAAACATGTCATTGTTCATTTAAGTCATTAAGTTTTGGGGGGATTTGTTACAGAGCAATAGATAACAAATTCTTTCAAATGAATGGCATGTGTTTCAATGTGACCTACAAGGCAGTCTAACATAGTGGTTAGGAACAGAGTTATTGGAGTTATACTGGCCTGGGTTTGAATCCCAGCAAAGTGATTCTGCAATACTTCACTTTTCTAACTTGTTTCTCCATCTAAAGAATACAGATAACAATACTACCTACCTATTATTTTGCCCAAGGTCACATATCAATGGGCTGTATGAGCTTTAGGGTCCATTGACAATCTAAAACTCTGTAAAATGAAATATATACCAGGTTTCTCTAGAAAGTATCCAGCCATGTAATATTAAAAATAGAGATGTTTATTGAAGAAGACACAAGATACAAGAAATATTGTATTTAGAACAATGACACCTCAGTCCCCTTCAAAGTAGGCACCTTGGGACATCACACAGTTCTCCCAATCGCCATCAGCTGCCCCATCATATTTTCCTGGATTTCATTGACAGTCTAAAATCTCTTCCCTTTCAAAGGTGATTTTAGTTTTGGGAAAAGCCAGAAGTCACAGGGTGTAGAAGGGCTGGGCTGTAGAAGGGCTGAGTCACCCGGGTGATTTGATATTTCATAAAAGATGCACAAGATGTGATACATGAGCAGGTGCATTGTTGTGCTGAAGCTGCCAATCACCAGTTGCCCAGATGCGGCCTTCTGAATCATCTGAATAGTTTCCATGGAGGAATGTTCAAGCTTAACACAAAATTTGATGCAGATTCATTGCTCTACTCACTCAGTCATTTTGAATGTGATGGTCACACAGTACACATGCTCACTCAACAGTACCTACTGCCCCTACACAGTGAAGTCGTTATTGTTCACACATGCACATTCCAGTCCATTGCCCTTGGCTGTCAGGTTACATTGATATTTCGCAAACTGTTCCCGTTATATTAACAATGGCTGGACTTTCTTCCGATACACATGTATATGTATACGTATATGTGTGTATATACAGATATACACACAATGCATATATATTCATATATTTTATACATATATATGTATATCAAGAGGACATGGTTTATTAAATCTTTACTCTCTTTTGGCTACTGGACCCAGTAGGTACTTTACATACATTAGCATAAAATCATACTTGATATCAATTGAGATAATTTCATTTCAAAGCTCTGCCCCTCCTCCTTTGGGGGTGTGGGAGAATTGGTCCAAGATAACTGTTGTATGATACAAACTACTAATTGCAATCAAGTTATATTACAGCAAACGAATCTTTGTGCAAAAGGTGAAAAATATTTCATCAAACAGAAACCAAGGGAAAAGCTTAATATAGCCTAGTAGTGAGCTAATCCTTTATGCACCAGGCACCAGCTAAGGTAATAAATCCATGGGTATTTACGACCTAAAAACTGAGGCCTAGAGGGCAGAAGCTTAGCCCCAGGGAGGCAATTCCTGATAGATCTCCTGGTTTACACCCAGGGCCCCTCTCCCTGGCCCTACCCAGCCTTCTAGCTATAGAGGTTATGTTTTGACTTATAAAGATAAAACAAAACAAAAAACTTTTTGTTATTGAGACCAGAAAAATTCACTGGGTCCGAAGTATTTTTTAAGCATTCTGATTTGAAACAGTGTTTCCTTTTGTTTTTGTCTTGTTCTCTGTTCCCTTTCTTTTTTTTTTTTTTTTCTACAGTTGCTGGTAATCATGGGAACCTTAGACATTGTCATTCCAGAGCCTCTACCTCCATTTTTTTTTTTTTGCCAATTCCAATTTGCTCTGAGTCCTGCAGTAAATTAAATAAATAATAAATGAAAAGGCCAGAGGCAATGGCACCATCGCCCTACACACTCAGGGGAGAACCCAGAGGTTGTAGAGAGCTCTCTGCAGAGAAGATGGAAAACAATGTCTCAAGAGCCCAATTATTTACTGTAGCTGCTGAAATGAGATGATTTATGTCGAAGACAAGCCTGTCCGGGAAATAGTAACCAACTGGTATAAATTTAGATCTATTATTAAAAAAAATGATCCTTCAACCAAAAAGAGACCAACATAAATAGAAATTAAATGACTCCAGATTGTTGATACACCTACGCATTTTATATGTACAGACAGGTATTGGCTATTTAATGGCTACTGGATATTCTTGATCCATGCAAGATATTTAATTGATGGAGTGTCAAAGAACTAAGAATATAAACATTTTGTGTCTCAAATCAGTCACACAAAATAACTTGAGTGGGGCCATAGGTTGAAGAGTGAACTTATGAGCATCAGCTTTAATTTTCCGGTGCATTACATGAACAGCAAGGCATTTAATTGACCACAACCTTGGTAGAGAAACAGGCAAGGGTTACACTTACTATATTAAGATCAGGATTTACTTAATTCAAAAAAAAAACACTCTACAAGATCACATACTGAAATAAAAAATTCAAAATGTCAAATAGCAATGCTGGTTCCATTGGACAAGCATCAAAAGGAAATTCATTAAAGCCCTGGGAATGTTCAAAGCATGAAACATCCAGGCCTTAAGAGGCATCAGGAAAGATGAGCCTGTGGTTGGCTAAAGCTTAGAGGATGAGGTTGCTACAATGTCAAGATGGTTGTTAATAAAGATTTTTTGAAGTTGTATACAATCAGTAAAGAAAAGTAAGCATATATATGTCTTACATGAATGTATGTGATTATTACATAATATATGTTCTACTATATATCATATACATTATAAAGCACATGCAAAAATAAAAAATTAGGGCTTCTGGCCAAGATGGAGGTATAGGTAGACACACTGTGCCTCCTTGCACAACCAAAAGAAGGGCAACAGCAATTTAAAAACAAAAAACAACAAGAACTGACAGAAAATCGAACTGTATGGAAGTCCAACAACCAAGAAGTTAAAGAGGACACGTTCATTCAGACGAGTAGGATGGGCGGAGACGTGCAGCTGACGTGGAGAGGACTCATGACAAGGCAGTGGCTGGAGGACCGGGACAGACAAGGCTGCGGTTGGCAGAATGGGCGGTCCCACATTCGCACACAGATAAACCGAGAGAAACAGCTGGGGAGCTAGACGGACCATGCAACCCAGGGTCCTAGTGCAAGGAAATAAAGCCTCAAACCACTGATTGCAAACACCTGTGGGGGTTGAGGCAGCAGTGGGAGTAACTCCCAGCCTCACAGGAGAGTTCATTGGAGAGACCCACAGGGTCCTAGAATGTGCACAAGTCCACCCATGTGGGAACCAGCACCAGAAGGGCCCAATTTGCTTGTGGGTAGTGGGGGAAGTGACTGAAAGTCGGCAGAGAGTGGAGCAAGTGCCATTGTTCCCTCTCAGACCCCTTCCCCAGATACAGCATCACAACACGACCACATGCATAACCCTGCCCTGGTGAACACCTAAGGCTCCACCCCTTACTACACAACAGGTGCGCCAAGACCAAAAACATGTCCAAAATGAAAGATCAGATCAAAGCTCCAGAAAAATACAACTAAGCAATGAAGAGATAGCCAACCTATCAGATGCACAGCTCAAAACACTGGTAATCAGGATGCTCACAGGATTGGTTGAATTTGGTTGCAAATTAGATGAAAATATGAAGGCTATGCTAAGAGAAATAAAAGAAAATATACAGGGAAACAATAGTGATGGGAAGGAAACTGGGACTCAAATCAATGGTGTGGACCGGAAGGAAGAAAAAAAACATTCAACCAGAAAAGAATGAAGAATCAAGAATTTTTAAAAAATGAGGAGAGGCTTAGGAACCTCCAGGACATCTATAAATGTTCCAACATTTGAATTATAGGGATGCCAGAAGGAGAAAAATTAAAAACTTATTTGAACAAATAACAGAGGAGAACATCCGCAATCTGGCAAAGGAAATAGACTTCCAGGAAGTCCAGGAAGCTCAGAGAGTCCCAAAGAAGTTGGACCCAAGGAAAAACACACCAAGGCACATCATAATTACATCACCCAAGATTAAAAATAAAGAAAGAATCTTAGAAGCAGCAAGAGAAAAGGAGACAGTTACCTACGAAGGAGTTCCCATAAGACTGTCAGCTGATTTCTCAAAAGAGAACTTACAGGCAAGAAGGGGCTGGAGAGAAGTATTCCAAGTTATGAAAGACAAGGACCTACATCCAAGATTACTCTATCTGGCAAAGCTTTCATTTAGAATGGAAGGACAGATAAAGTGCTTCTCAGATAAGGTCAAGTTCAAGGAGTTCATCATCACCAAGCCCTTATTAAATGAAATGTTAAAGGGATTTATCTAAGAAAAAGAAGATAAAAAATATGAACAGCAAAATGACAGCAAACTCACAGTTACTGAAAACCACACTCAAAACAAGAACAAAAGCAAACTAAGCAAACAACTAGAACAAGAACAGAAGCACAGAAATGAAGATCACATGGAGGGCAGTCAGGACTTTGGGCCGGTGGTGAGGGACAATAGGGATGCTATTGACAGGATTAGAAATCTACATGGGACAGACAGGAAAAACAGTGAAATGTGACTATAGAGTTGCACATGATTTGGTAAGCAACAGGAGCCTCTAGAGGTGTTTTCAACAGGTAAGTACAATAAGATCAGCTTGGGGAAACTACCAGAGCAACATGAACCATGTATAGGAGGCATGGAATTTGAATGCAACAAAATAGGCAATCTTACAGGTTCAATAATTCACTATTTTGGCACCTTATTAAGGAATTAACTGAGGAATTAATAAGGTCTTCTCCACCAAAAGCAACAAAGTGATAGGAACAGAAAAGGAAATTCTCACATATTGTCTTTGCCTCCATAGAGATATGTGGCTATTCACTCACAGATAAATACATAAATATGGTCCAGCAGAGTCTTACATCAGTCAGCATGTTTAATACAATAATATCCCCTTCACTTGCTCCCAATTCTTTCAGGTGCACTAGAATGTCATAGAAATAATCTTAGAACCCACAGATGGAAACAGCTATTTTAAAGCTGTACTATTCTGCCAAACAGATCAAGGCCTCTGAGGACTAAGGCCAAGTAACCTGACTCATGTTTTTACATGTGGGGCGGTCCTCTTCCAAACATGTTCACATCCTGACAGCAGAGCACCCTCCCCTCATTTACATGTGTGTGTCCTGGGTTGGCACACGGACCGTACTCTGAGGCGCCCTTCTGTGTGTTCCATGAATAACAGCCAGTGTTATGTAACTCCTCCAAGAACTAACTGACCTGCTTATTTTCATTACCTATTCTATGCATACCCAATAGATTGAAGCTGTAACACCAATCTTGTTCAGTGTCTGAGAATGAAGAGAATACCTTCATCAGTATATTCTGTGAACAGTTACTGAGTTAACCACAGTGTGTTATATGACTACGAGGATGCATGGGGGGGAGCTAAAGGAGGTAAATGTGAGAGCAGAAACATTTACTTCGTTTCTTGGAGGGTGTGTGAGGGTACAGTAACTGCTGTAACAAAGAATCCTAAATCTCAGTGGCCTTGCACAATGGATGATAATACCTCACTCATGCAAAGTCCAGTGCAGATGTTCCCAGTCAGATGACTCTCCGAGGAGCTCCTTCCATCTGCTGATACCAATGTCTTCACATACGGTCCCGGGGAAAGCCAGAGAGTAAAAGACCAAGCATGAAAGATTTTTGTAAGCCAGTTCTGGAAGTGGCAGATATGAGGAAGGCTAATGGGAAATAGAGTTTAGCAGTGGACCCAGAAAGAATACAAAGTAGATTTGGAGAACACATAGCATTATTTCTGCCACAAAGTGTTAGCGATGTTTCTGTTTACCTCATTAGTCAATAGTTTTTCTCTAAAGTTAAGCCTAATTCAGCCAAGCACAAACTAAAAAGTTATGTGGGGTAGTAGGTAGCTACAATTATTTTATATTATATTGTTTATAATTAATTAATATAATTATTTATTACCACTATTTTTATCAAACCCCTGATGATGTTCTCCCCATCTCAGTTTCAAAAACCTTTCTTATAAACTTTATTACTAAATTATTCTGTAGCCACCCCAAATCAGGCTGGCCCTTTTTAAATGGTTGTTTTATAAGAGTGATCCACTTTTTCCATTCTAGAAGAGATGACCTTTATAAATTCAGAGACCTAATCAATCTTAGCAAATTCAAAACAGCTAAAAAATACCTTATAAAAAGTCATTTGTTATGCATAGGATCAACCTGAAATGTCACAGCCTCTCTATAATTCTCTCTCCTTGAGACTTCCTTTCCCGGATATGATGAATTGCCCCTCATCTATGTTTTCACGGCATTTTCTATATGCTCAGTTTTAGCATGAGTCATCTTGTGGTATAATTGTTTGCTTTCATATTTTCCTCCCCCATAGACTTGAACTCCTGGGGGTTAGAGAAGTTTGTATCTTCAAAGCCTAAAAGAACTGTTGATGCCTAACAGACACCAAGC
The DNA here is from genome assembly GCA_004026765.1 of Micronycteris hirsuta. Classification (NCBI taxonomy): domain Eukaryota; kingdom Metazoa; phylum Chordata; class Mammalia; order Chiroptera; family Phyllostomidae; genus Micronycteris; species Micronycteris hirsuta. The sequence goes on from PVJI01001653.1 coordinate 84,960, forward strand.
AAACCCCCACCGTGACCCCCGCAGCGTGTGTCCACACCACCATCACAGCACTTAGAGGCTGCCTTGCAATTTGCTTTATGTGCTTTATGTGACTCTCTGGCTACTAAATTGCATAAATTAAGGCAGAAATAATATCTTATGTGCCAATTGCCTACCAACTTGTTCCAAAAATGATTTTATGTGCTTCAAAACATATATAGTGCAAGCAGATAAATATTGATAATGAAGGAAATAATAGCAAAGGGTAAATAAGGGTAGGAAAAATGATGTACAGAGGCCAACAGTGAGATGAATACATAAAACACCAGGCAGAATATCCCATCCTGTATCTGTGAGAAGTGAACCATGAACTTGGCTCTGAGGTTTCTAGTAGTCAAAACAGATAACCACATTCTCAGTTACAAAATACAGTGTCTAAAAGAAGCGAGCAAACTGTTTTCTTGAGGCAATGGTGGTTTGTTCTTGTATTTTAAATTTTTATTGATGTTTTTCAGCTACCCATTGGGTTGTTTTAGGGGTGGGGTGTGGGTCAAAACAAGTGTTATCACCACAAGCCACATGTTTGCATATAAAACCAGGAACTGTTGTTAAAAAGTGAGAGGCGAGACTGCTTCTAAGCTCTAAGATGAAGTCCCAGAAGATGCACAGCGAACGTTGGGTATCTCCGTGAATTACAAGAGCCTTTCTATGGATCTCTTTCCTCTCAGTCCCTGAATGTCACCAGTAGAAAGGTGAGGGCACATGGGTCATAGTATGCCTTCAGTGAAGATCAAATTAACGTGGGAGTTACCTCTCCTACTGGTGCAGAATGTCTACCTAGGAATGGCGCTTAGAGCTCAACCACCAGCCACAGCGAGGACCAACACTTCGCACATGCTGGTATCAGACTGGCTCCATACAAATTACCAAAGGGAATGCATTTTTTATTAGAAACGCCAGGAAATTCTAATTTATTCGATCCTTTTTGGAGCTGAGAGATCTTTATTGTTACAAATCTCTTGACCAGGTGATTCTGATCAAGACTAAGTTTGCAAAAACCATCAACATGTTTCTTGCTATAATAACATGAGTAAAACTTCTACCAGATTTATTGCTTATGTTTCTATTCCTCATTCACAGGTTCTGCAGTTTCAGGAAACTTGTTCCTAGAGATACATTTGTCCCTGGAGACACAGCTGTAAGACGTAACCCTCCCAGCCCTCAAGGGTGGGATGTAGGGCCCATCGGCGTAGAGACCCACTCTCCAGCTTTAGAAAAGCAAACTCGTGGTCCTTGGATTATCCAGACAAGCCTCATGTCCCATAGCAGTGGAAATACAAACTTCATAAAGACTATCCAACCTGTTAACAAATCAGCCCGGGAACCACAGACAACACCCGCAATAACTGACCTGTGTTGGGACTTCACATGGTTAACACAATTCAGATGCTGTACTGTGCACTTTAGAGGGCCTTTCATTAATGCCCAGAAGAGCCCTGTGAGGTAGATATGATCGTCCACACTTTATAGAAAATAAAATTGAGATTTAAAAGAGTTAAGTAACTTGCCTGAAGTTATACAGACAGAGAGTGGCAGAGCCAGAGTCGGGATCCAGGCGGTCTGACTTCAGAGCCTGTGGTCCCACATTTCTAGTCATCCTGCCAGAAGCTAGGAAGGACGTTTTAAACATGGCAGATATTAGGGCAGAAACCCCAACTCCGCTTTGGCTAAGTTTTGTTTTGTTTTGTTTTGTTTGTTTTGTTTTTACCTTTTACAGACTCAGTGAAAAATATTTAAAACTTTTCATAAAAGTGAATGAGTCTACTGGAACTTAGCAAACATGTAATACTGAAAAACTACCCAGAAATCACTACTCATCAGGATATTTACTGCATCTTTCCCAGCTAGACATGTTCTAGGAAAGGAATTTTACAGTGTCTTAATTATTATAGGTTTCTAACTCACTCCTAGTAACAAATGAATGCATGAAAGAATGAATGAAAGATTAGTCATGTCAAATTGATGAGGGAGAAACCAAAGAGAAGAAGGATAAGGGGAAGAGATGTAGAATATATTGTATCCTATCAAAATTACTTTATATTTTCAAACAAATAATCCAAAAACTAAAATATCAATTTTATCAGTCTATATCTTCTTTGTGAAAGGAAGGATTTGGTTCATACGATTAAGTTTTCTTCTTGTTTTTTAAAGATATGTTCTCTATCCACTTAAACCTTGCATTGAAGCAATTTCCAGGTAACTTTGTGATTTTTCTCCCTATTTTAAGTACATCATCAGAACAATTTGAAAAGGCAGTTACAATATCATAAACCCTTGGAATATTTTTTGCTCATATGCACATGTGTTCTCTAAGAATTGCTTTCACATAAGATCAGAAAATTGAAGTTACTAGACAAATAACGATATTAGGGAATCATGAAAGTGGGTTTATTTATACTGGGACTCCTTGGCTTTGGACACAAAAAAAGTTCCACATGCTTCACACAGAGCACACCTCAAGTGCATACAGTTGGTTCAGTTGATGCATTTGACTTTCAGAAATTTTCATCTGGCACAAGCTTTTCCAAATGCTGGTATTTCTAGCATCAGGGAATATGACTGAAATCCCAGAGAAACACCACACATTTCACAAGACTCCAAGGGAATGAATATGAATGAAAGAGGAACATGGAAAAGCTAGCACCTGGTGAAATTACCAGGGATTTCTGCATCCTCATTTCTATCTCTGGGCACAGTCACAATCATTCACACATGTGCACAAGCATATGCAAGCAGACACCTAACCTAGCAAGAGTACAGAAGTGTCCCCAGAGTCAGTTTGAGACCTTGGGCCATGTGAAGAGTTTGGGTCTGGTGAAAGAATGGAAGCCTGGGGTACCCCTATCCTAGAATCTAGATAGCATGTTCATCTCTTTTCCAAGTTAACATCATGAGATGATCTTGGTTATTCATTTGTATCCTGTACCTATTTCATAAACCTGAGCACATAATCAGTTTTCAATACAAGGTCATGGCAATATTGAATAACTAAGTCAATGAATGAATGAACACTAGATTAGAACAGCCCACTGTAGACTGCAATCCCCATAGAATGACCATCCCAGCCTCCTAAATGCTCTTGCAGTCTGGACAGGAGCCAATAATAACAATGCTTTCCATGATTAGACTGCTTCAAACATTGTCAAGGGATGGCTGTTACATTCATGCCCAAAACAACCTCTTATGAGAAGGTCAGACACCTTAACCTTAATTTTACATGTTAGGAAACTATGGGGCACAAAGGTAAAGTAACTTGTCTCATTTCACGCATGGAGTCTAGTGATAGAAATGGAACTGAAGCACAGGTATAGTTATTAATCTCTGTCTACTCTTCCACTGAGATATTTATTTATATATAAATATAGACACACATATGCATGCTATATACATGTAATGTGCATATACACACAATATACATATAACAGTCAATTCTTATTCATGGTAGTTATGTTCTATAAAGTCTCTGAACACACTGAAGTATTGAATAGTAAATTATTGTTTTCATGATCTATATCTATAATTATGTTTATGTATATGCATATGCATATATCACATAGATCATAATCTTTAATCCAAAACAACTCAGATTGATAGATTTTATTTATTTTACAAAAAAGTAAACAAGTCTCATAAGTATTGAGTGACTTGCCTAAAGTCACCCCACTAACAGATACCAGAGTTGGGATTCAAACCCCATCCAACTGGTCCAGAGCCAGAGCTGCTTCTACTGCCCTGCACTGCCCCCTCCTGACGCCATTCCCTGCTCATTTCAGTGTGAGAACAAGACGAGTACAGAAAGCAGGAATGCCTCAGCTGGCAACTTGTGCATAGGGGGATCCCAATGTTTCACACTCTGAGTATGTCCCAGAGTTGACTGCAATTACAAATAAAATTTAGTAAGCAGGTGAATTCACAAACATGGAATCTGTGAATGATGAGAATCAACTGGTGTATATATATATCATCTATCATATCATATTGTATTATAGGAGCGAGCTTTCCCTTAGGTCTGTTCTCTTGGACAAGGGAAGGAAGGAAGACCAAATTTGCGATAAAAGGCTGCCCCACTGGTAGGCAACTTTTACGAGTTTTCTACTTACAATTCATTCTCCATTTTGTCTGTTAGACAGACATAGTTCAATTTCCACCTCCATACTTTCATTATCCTTATAAAACCTGCAGGCACTCAACTAGTGTCAAAGAGAGAGGGAAATGTATTCTACACAAAGGACTCAGTTCCCTCTCGGACTCCTTCACCCTTCAGCACAGGAAGGAAAATATCATTTCCAAGAGGGTGCCAGTGGGAGACACATGAGGAAACCATAGCAAGGCAAGGAAAGCATTTGGACGATTCTGAATAGGAACTTGAGTGAAGCCAACTCTGTTGTGTAGCCATCAGGACACATTTGACTTTGCCTGATTTTAGCATTGTCTGACAACTAGAGGGCACAGCTACAACAGTGCTAGACTGGACAACAAGGCCATGGTGAGAAGCCAAGGAGTAGACAGCAATGCCCTTCTGCACCAATCTCTGCACCATCGAGTGAGGAGAGTGATCAGAGCAGCATCTCTGAGGCAACTGCTATCATTCACTCAATCTCTGCTCCCAGCATGCTCTGTATTAGGCACTTTGTGTGTGCTAGACATTTAATTCTCATAAGAACACAGCCAGGAGCTGTACTGTACATTTTCCCCAAGTGAGGAAAGTAAATCTTGAAGAGGTGAAGTGATTTCCCCAGGGTCACGCAACTAGTCCGTGACAAGGCCAGGATTCAAACCCAGGGCTGTCTGAAGCCAACGTTTCTTCCACTATGTAGATAGTCAGATGCCTTCCTTCTGTGGGTACTTAGGGAAAAACAGGTATGGATCTAAACATAGCCGGCAGGAGTTTCCCAGCACTAGAATTTTCTACTCCATTCAATAATGAAGCTACATTAAGGGCTTACCCTGAGAAAAAGGTAAATGCAATTCATCAAATTGATTGCTTGTGTTCTTATATTAAGAAATTGACTTTCTGAACTGAGTGTTTCAATCTACATAATAATATATTCTAATAACCATATGTTTGTCATTCTCATTATAAAAAAAATTGTTATAGAAGACACAGTTCTAAGTTTATCAAACTACAATGATATAAAGGTTTTGGAAATAGGTACATTCTGTCTTCTCATATACATTAATCAATTTAAACCTTAAACATGAACTAGTGTTCAGCTAAAGACATTCAGTGTTTTGCTGAATGTGAGACATTTGAAAAAGCAGTACCTTGGGATGTTCCATGATTCCCAAACCTGCCTGGATTCACTCATCCTTACCCGCATGCCTGTGGAACCCAACCATCAACACAAGGAAACATGCACTGACTCTGCTTCCATGGTCAAAAGCCTTATTTCAACACTCTTCTATTCTTCTATTCAGTCTTCTCAGAAAAGAGATACCATTCCTTCTGCTCCTAATTTTTATGTACTGTACTTTTTAAATGACATACAATTGATTCGGTGTCTTTGAATTTCTTCTAAACATAAGAAGCACTTAGGATCATTAAGATTCTTTCAGAATGCAAGCATGTATTCCTTAAGTACCTTTGCCACTCACTGTAGATTGAATGTTGCCTCTGTCTCACAGGGGCTGGGTGTCAGCTCGTGGCTTATTACTGTAAATTACTAACATTAGAAATGGTGAATCATGAAGATAAATTATGGAAAATTATGCAACAAGAGTTACCAGGCCATGTGTCTGTGGAGTGTGCTAGGTGTAAGGCAGGAAAATAAGATTGAAGAGTTCTGAAGATATCCATCTTCTGAATGACTAATTATACTGCAGTGCAGGAACGTAGGAAGGAATTATTTAAAGTGGTGCCTACCATCCTGATTTCACTGACTGAAGCTGCTTACTCCTTAGATAAGCCTCAGTTTTGCCACCATACAGAACACAGTGGGAATGACAGAGAGGGTCTAGGCCAGTTGGCCAAAGATGAACAATGCTTGACCATGTTGAACTGAGTCCATTGCCCTGGGCTCCTCATTTAAGTGATCCCCAACCTGCTGTAGTGAATGGCAGAGCAACAGGAACTCAGAGAGGAAGAATAAGTCAGGAGGCTAATGTAGGGAGGAAGAATAAGTCAGGAGGCTAATGTAGGTAGGACGGTCAGTTTAAAAATAGTAAGTATGGTTTCCATAAGTCATACAAGAAAATCACGTATAACATATTTACCTCTCTGTCTGTTATAGAATATCTGTTCTATAGTAGGTCTATCCTAACTTCCACTCACACACCTTATACTTATTAAACCTTTCAAAGTGGCCCTCCTTGAGGTTCATCTTAACCTAATTTGCCATTGCAAAGAGAATATTAAAGTGGAACAGGTAGTCTCAGAACTACTCTATAAAGAAGTTAATGGCTTTTGAACTGTTTTTTGCCATAATCCATCATAAAAACACATTTGCATAGTGACATAGTACAAACATATAAATATATAAACAAAAGGACACACACACGCACACTTAATAGAACAATATTCCAGTAAGTTATAAGTCTAGGAATAAAGAAATGAAGGAAGAGCTCAACCCAAAACTGAGATGGTATGCAGTTGATAATTACATTTACCTAAAATGTATTAGCATAGTACAATGCTCACAATAAAAAATAAAATGAAATATAGAAAATATAATGAAAAATTGTGTATAAGTGTGATCCCAATTTTTAATTCAATGCTATCTTGATAATTCAGACCGTTAATATAATTTTTTGTGACTCAAAAGGAAAAGAACATTGTTAAAGTGAATGAGGCCCAAATCCTACTTATCTTGCAGAAAACCAACAGAAGAATAGCTTATCAAGGAAAAAGATGAGACGCTCTATAAGATTATTTAAAAAGCCACAATTTCCTGTTAAATTCGAACTGGGTATACAATCAATTCACATTATTCAAAGTATGAGTCTTAATTAATTAGAGTAGCAGCAGTAACAACAATTAGGTCTCTTACTGCCTACTAAAAAGAAAAATAGGACTGTGGTGATTCAGAATTTATGCCACACAACTAATGAGAAATATTCAGTTACTTTACTATTTATTTTTTTATTTATTTATCTGAGCACATGGTATTCAATATTTTTTTCCACTAAGATATCCCTGACTATTTAAGAGGGTATAGAAATACCAAAGATAAATGAAAACAACTCAAAATTTAGTGGATGATCAAGGCAAGTAGACACTGACATGGGATGTGATAAGCACAGTACTTGAGTGAACTTAAATTAAAGCACTACAAGGTAGGGACGCTACGAGTCTTGGGCAAATAGCAGGAGGTTCACAGAATGGCTGACTTTGAGATGAGTCTTAAAAAGTGTGCGGACTTTGCCAAGTAGACAAGAGAGAAGGGTGTTACCAAGACCGAAGATAACAGGTTCAAAAGTCCAGAGATGGAGAGAATGCCCCCACTTCAGGAACACATCTATTTCAGTATGGCTAAAATGTAGGATACTCGATGGAGAAGAATGGAAAGAAATGAAATAAGTGGGGGGAAAACAAGGTGATTTTTACGCTGTTCTTAAGAGTTTGGGGTTCTCCTGGAGGTAATGGAGAGACTATGAAAAGTTGGGGGCCGAGGTGTAACGGATCTCATTTGTGTTTCAGGAAGATTATTCTCAATGAGTTTGGAGGCATGCAGAGTTAGAGACAAGGAGACTTATTCAGGAGTTGGACTTGGGCTTGCAGACGGTGTCACTGTCAGACGGGCTCTGCTGAGAGCGTTAGCAGAGACCTCACCCCCAGCGATCCTGACGTCCAGCTTGCACAACCCCTAATGGCGACGGAGAGAAACGCTCTTTCCTGAGAGATGAATGTGTTCTGTTTGCCAGCACTTTGACACAAAGAGAAGTGTTGGCTTGATAGAAATAATTAATCCTCTTTTTCTGCCACTGGGATAAACAAAAAAGGAGAAAAAAGAAATAGATGTTATAAAAAATAAAATCCAAGGCAGATCAAAGGGGATGTAGCAGAGAACTCAGCAACTGCCACCCTTAAGCAAAAAACAGTAAATGAAGAAATGAGTTTTGGCAGCCCAGCCAATGGGATATTAAAGAAATTAATCCAGGAGGAATGTAATGACCTGAAAAAAAAAAAATGATGAGCAAAGACCAGAAGGATCAGAAGAGAGAAAAAATGGAGCAGACAGGTAAGAACTATTTTCTTCTCTGTCCTATTTGAAGAATATCGGATTTAAGGTGTCGGCAAAGGTAGAAGAAATGATAAAGCTAGCCAAAGATTGACTTGGCAAAGTCATTTTAATTTCCTATTCTTCTTGTACAGGCAAAGAATGGTATTTTAATTTACTGTCATGACAAAGGAACCGGCTATTGATAAAGGCAGACTGGTTCAAGAATGGTGACATTCCAGGGGACTCAGGATGCATTTCCAGCTGAGGATTAGAGTTGCTTTTGAGGTTCAGACCTTTAATATAATCTGTGTTAACGGGTTTTATATTTTCTTTCTAGAAGAGACTTTAGTGCAATAGAGAATTAAACTGAAATCATTCAATTCTTTCACTGAACACTTGAGAAAACATTTCTATCCAGCCTGCCTAAAGTTAGTGAATACTATAATAAGAAGTTGTTAATACTAAAGTATTTGGTATTCATCTGATTTTTAAAATAATTTTCCATCTCATTAGATAGAGTCTTATTTTCTTTTAGTTCTGTGATTTAAAAACAGAGAAGATAATCTTGGTGCTGCCCAAAGCACCAATGTTCTTGACCAAAGTCTCTCAGATAAACTCAAACAGCCACAAGGACAGGGCAGGATTTGTAGAAACTTTTGGGTAATAGCTCCAGAGATTCAAATCCTCATTTATTAACTGGTTTGTACATTTTACACACAATTTAATATCTGTCTCTTGGGCCTAAAGTGATGGTGCTCACCATGGGGAACAGAAAGCAGCCAATCAGTCTCAAATTTTTAAAAACATGCATCCTTACCCATTGTTTTATGAATCAGGAAAATGTGTTACCAAAAGTTCTGATTATTGAAGAAGTCGCAGAATAAAAATCAAATTAAGAAACCTTCAGATAATTTGACTTCATCAGCCAGTACTGTGCCCCAGAATGTGAAAAAGGGTACATAATATTATGTCCATTTACCTTTATTAAAAATTAAACTATCTTTTGGTTTTAATACTCCCAATACTGGTTAAGTCTGCCACCTGATTTCTAAAATTTTAGTCTCCATCTTCCCTAGTTCAGCCTCTCCATTCTGGTTACTGCCACCACTGAAGAAAGTATTTCTACCCACTCCCTGAAAACCAAGGTAAGGGAGCAAATGCCAAGAGAGCTGCCTTTTACCATAAGTGGGCAAGGTGGTCACCATAACAGACAATATCCCTAAGGACCCTGTCTTGTCATCTGGACACAGTGAGAATTTTCTCAGCTTTCTAGGGGTTGAGGGCTCTGACCCAGCCAGAGCCTGCTACTGGAGAGCTAATTACTAATGTGAAAAAAAGACTCGATTCAGATCAATGTTTCCTCAAACATTGTTTATATTTGATTTTAAATCCATACAATAGCAGAATTGACATTTGCAGCTCACTAGCACATTCATTTACAAGGCTTTATGTTATTTTATTTTCAGGTTAGAACTGTTTGAGGAGGCATTTATCATTAAAGCCACGGCCTTTGCTCCTAGAGCTTTACCTTCCAAGCACAATAACAAAAGCTGCTAATTAAACGAGGGAAAACAACCAGGAGTGATCGCAAAGGGACATCTCTTCCTCATCAGCATAGGCCAACAGACCAGCTCTGTGCAGTGCTCCATGAGGCTTAGCATTGGGGAGCTTTCTCGAACCACCCAGGGCATGCACTTAATTCTGCTGTCTTCAGAACACAAGGAGGGGAAAAGGGCATTATTCTTTTGTATAATAATAAGCCAAGATTGGCTAAGTTATGCACAAAAACAACTCCCAAATCTCTGTGATTGAATCCAACAAAAGTTCATTCCACGCAGTCACAGAAACCCCTGTGGGTCCAGGTAACACTCAGAGAGTGACTCAGTAATCTAGGCCGACAGAGGTGCCACTATCTTGTCAATGTATCATCCAGAGTATTGTCCTCCTTATTCAGCACAGCAGAGAAGAAGTAATTCAATGGTTCATTCAGGAAATAATGAATGATAGAGCTCACTGGCCAAACTAGTCTCATGATCTCAACTAACTGTACGAGAGCAAGAAAACATCATTCTCTCAGAAATTCAATGAATAGAATCAGATGAGAGATCACTAAAGTCAGTACATAACACCTTACATATATGTGGTCGGTCCTTCTCAGTTTATATAGCATTTACATACAGAGTGGGAAGATTGTTTCTAATGAGGGATCCCTTTTTGTTTTCAATAAATTTTCAAGTATCTCACAAATGCTTCTATTTTCCTTTCCTCATTTCTTTACTATCTGCATTGAAATGTGAATTTTTTATTCTTATCAAATATCAGATAAATCAGTTGAGGAAGTTGATTGGTTCAACTGAGAATATTTTGGTATGTTTAACATTGCTCACAAAAATATATTTTGGTATACCTTGCCACCAACTACCACCCAGAAGACAATTTTATGAGCTCTATGTTACAGACAAATAAAGTTAGACCCTAAGGCAATGTGTTTCGAAAGTCCACTGAATTAGGAAAAGTTTGAATTAGCACCTTCCATTTTATCAATGAAGAAATTAAATTATAAAGAGGTTAAGTAATTTGCCCTAGGTCACACGCTAATTAGTGGCAGGGCCAGGGTTCAACCAGATATCCTGACTGTACATTCAACTCTTAACCATGATTGCAAATAGCTTCATGTACCGAAAGGAAAAAATATAATATTGCTTTCTATTAAAGAGGGAGTTAAGGAGCATAAATTTGGACAGACAGACAGAGAACATATGCTGGAGGGCCCTTTGTGCCACGCAAACAAGGTTGACTTAATCCTCTAAGCCAGAGGCCAGCAAATTTTTTCTATAAAGCATCAGATGGTAAATAATTTAGGTATTCTCTTTCACAAATACTCAACTGTTCTTCATTGTTTACATCTACTTTCACATAATGGAAGAGTTGAGTTTTGTGTGTAGAAAATAGACGATGGGCTAGACTTGGCCCATAGGCCATAGTTTTCCCTGCCCTGGGCAATGAGAGGCCTTGAAGAATTCTGACGGAGCACTGACATAATCAAATTTGTGGTGGGTGGGTGGTGTTTGTAGTAGATGGATGGTGAGGGACAACATTAGAAACAGGAGCAGCAAAAATAGTTCATATAAGAAATGATGGGTGCCTAGATGGAGGCAGTGGCAGTAGGAAGCAGAAAAGTGCATGGACGTAAAGAGGCCTCAGCCTGGTAGAATCGATAAGATGTGCCATTCAATTAGCTGTGTGGGATGAAGAAGGGGAATAAATCCAGGAGGACCATGGGTGCATAGTGGCAACAGGCACCTCTTAAGAAATACAGGAGAGGGAATAAGGTTGAGGGAGTTGAAGGGGAAGGCGTACTTTGGGATGGAACAATTTTGGGGTGTCTGGACTGACCTGGTACAGATGCGCACTAGACACTTGAGCATCCATGTCTGGGGCATAAGAGAGAGGTCTGCATGGGAAATATGGGCTCAGAGTCAACAGCACAAAGATAGACTTTAAGCTATGGGAGTAAATGAGATAGGTCCAGAAGGACTAAAGAAAATAATAGGCTGATGGGAGATTCATGATATCAATATTTAAATAAATATCAATATGTAAGGCTGTCATGGAGGAAGGGACACCTGGAAAGAAGACCAAGAGAGGCACAGGAGCTCAATTTTAAAAAATGAGGAAGGAAAGTTTAAGAAGGATGGAGAGGTCAGTAGTGAGTGGCAAATGGTGGAGGAAAACCAAATAAGATGGGCATTAGAGGGTCATTGGTGGTGGCAAAAAGAAGAGTTACAGCAGACTAGAGTGGAAGAACACCCACTTCCAGTAAGTTGAAGAGAAAAAAAAAAAGAAAGGAGTTTAGGTGAAAAGGATTTGTACATTGGTTGACAAGAAGAGCCCACATGGGCAAAAAGAGGGACACTTTGAAAATGTAGGTGAGAAAGAGAGAGAACTCACTGGAACAAGGCTCCAGAGAGGCACACAGTACAATGCAGAACACAGGAACGAATGCAGGCTTGCTTCAAGTGTGAGGACGCAGAGCAGCAGGAGACAGGCACAGGTGTATGCAAAGAATGATATTCTGAGATGGAGACGCAGAATGATGAGGAAATCCATAGCTGATGAGCCCTTATTTGGTCTGTGAGTAAGAATGACTTACATGCCTGTATAACTAGAGACCCAGCAAAGGTGGGGAACAGGGTTAATTCACAGGGTCAAACAGGCCACCAATCGTCAGTACCTAGAAGTTAGGAAGTCCAAAGATTTTTGTGAAGAAAGCGTAGGTGCAAAAAAAGGCAGCTTCTACCACATTTGTAAAACCCCGACTTAGGCTCCTCTTAGCGCAGTCCCAGTAGCTCTTTGGCTTTTTGATGTGTGGCCACCAGGTCCTACACTGCAAGGTTGCTGCTCAGGCCAGGATGGTGCCTAAGCTTTTATCATGAGAACGTGTTTCTGTGCAGCTGCAACATCTTCAGGTTGAGGATTCGCGCTTTAGAGGGATTAGTTGACAACCAGCTGAGGACAAGAGGAGTAATCTGAGCCCCAGGAGAGTGTGTGGGTGGCTGGGAAACTTTTAATAAAGGAGAGTAAACTGCACAGAAGCCCACCTTCATCTCCTTCACACGGAGACCTGTGCTGGCCTTGGGTGTAGAACCGTGGTCACGCAGCTGTTGGCAACAGACCCCACTAACGCACTCCTCCGTCACATCCTTATAATATTCATGAAAGTCAAGCTTGTGAAACAGAAAATTAAACATTATTTGTTGTTTATGAAGAGGAATTTTTAACAGTATCCTGAAAAATAAGGCAAATGTGTGAGGAGAGATCCAGGTTTCCAAGAATAGCAGTTTTGAGAGAACAGTGCCATTGGTTTTGGGCGATTACGAAGTCAAGGCAGTTTGAGAGAAGAAGAGTATTCTCAGTCGGAATCTACCGTAGTGCTGGGATTACTGGGAAGTCGCGTTCTAAGTAAGGGGTGATGAGCATGCAATATGCAGTACAACTCTCCCTACAACCTACTTGGGTGAGTTGGGAGTGCAGAGTTGCATTCTGTCCCCTAATCTGCAGTGTGGCTAGAGACCGATGATGTGACCATCCTGAAATGAAAAGTCCTGGAAGAACCTTGGGCCTTTCATGCCCAAGCCCTCAGGTTCCTCAGAGTAGAACCAGTAGATGAAGATTAACCACAATGGGCTAGGAAAAGTCTCAGTGAAGAGGTGGCTCAAAGAAGCTCTCCATCCTTCCTTCCTTCCTCCCTCCCTCCCATCTTCCCCTCTTCCGTCCCTTCCTCCCCGTGTCCTGAGTGAGATTTTCCTCACCCTTGACCTAGTTTCAATTTAAGCTCCTTGTGAAACTTTTCCCAATGCTCCCCCCACCTCCGACAGAATTGAGTGAGCCCACCTCTGTGTTTTCATTAAATGGTGCCAGTGTCTCTAACTTAGCAACTCATTCTAGTTGGCTGCGAACGTGTCTCCCCTCCTCACTGGACTTGGAATACGCGAAGACTGGCTGTGAGCTCCTCTTTCAGCATCTTTCCCGTTTCCTCAGAAAGTGCCACACACCTAGAAGAAATAAAATAAATGTTTGTTGAACTGAAATACATATCAAAATTTGGCAAATCAAGAATATTTTTGAAATTTCAATTCCTTGGCTCTTCAAAATGTGTAATAATGTGTGAGCAGCAGGAATCTTTACTCTCTCCCTCTAAAAATATAATCAGAGCTCTACTGACTAGAAGAATCATCCACTCTATTCTTCCCAGCCTCCAGGTAGGTTATATTAAGTTATCTCAGAGAGATGAAAATCTATCTTTTATTTCAAATAAATGAGATTGTAATTCCATCATTCTAGCATTTAAAAAGACCTCAGTTAAGCACCTCATCCTGCTACCTACGCTAAAGTCCACATGGTACAAATAAATTGGGGATGGAGACAGCTGAATGAGTTTTGTTATAATTTTACAGGTGAGAGAGAGAGAATTGGCTTTATTTAATTTGAAATGTCTAAAATGATTAAGTAGGGAATTCCTTTTTTACCTGAAGCATCAACTTCTAGCAACTTTAGTCTTGACCAAACCAAGTTTTAGATGTGAAACATGCTAGTAAAAAGACACAGTAAGGTGGCTCTCTAAGTCACTGTATATATAGTGGCCCCTTCCAAATCACTCTCCCCTGGGCCTGAAATTCTCGAATGTGTGAAAGTAGCTACTTACTCCCTTTCGGTTGTTATGAGATCTGAATTTGTAGACATCAGTAGTCATTCATGTTAATATTTAGAAGGAAACAAACTGGGGACCGGGGGAAAGTGGATGATAAAGTACAGGTTAAGGCCGTTGAGGGGAAACCTGAAGAAATCTAGGGGATGAGGAAAAGCCAGAGGAGACCGTACTGCATCAGTGGACGGAGGAGGGGTCAAGTGTGACATCATCAGGGCACACGGCCAGCGCTCCAGCCTAGGAATGCAGGGAGGGCTCTCTGAGGGCTACCCCCTAGTTATCCCAGGGTCAAATACAGGTTCCCTCTATCTCCCCCATGTCTTTTTTTTCCAGAACTACAGTCAGATTTTAGCAATGGACTTGTGCAATTTGGAAGGCAAACAAAAATCAGAGAGTCATTAGATATTTGGAAAGAGAACCAAAAAGGGAAATAAACTGTTTATTAGGATAAAATGATAGTGTTATAAGAGTAGGGTTTCCAGGATTCACTGAATTCAGACCCCAGTTCTGCCATTTACTTGTGAAAAGGACAAATAATTTGTTTTCTTTAAACTCTGCTCTCCTCACCCATAATGGGAATAATGGTCTCTCTCTTAAGAGTCTTATAAAGATTAAATAAAATAATAAATATCTGTGATATAGTATGTGCTCAGTTAATGGCAGTTATTATATTATTTGTAACAAAGAAAAACACATAAGAAAGAGATCTTATAACAGCTAATAACAAATTAATTGTAGAGCATATTATTACTGATTTAAGATATGTAAAATAGCATTGGTAATATGTGTTTTGCTTCTCGACTTCAATAAGAGTAAAATATAGATAGGAGAGTCTTCTTAACTTTACTGTAACCTTTATTTCTCTATAAGGTCTTGTTTTCCTCAAATGAGATGCCACAATGAGTGTAGTGCATGCAGCGGTGTCTAGCCAGACCCACCCTGGTCAGACCAAACACTCATTCCCTGAGCTGCTAGGCCTATTTGCAACCCAAGACTCCCAGCTGAGTCCCTCAGCAAGAGAGAGGCGTCCTCGGTCATAGAGAGCCTCCTCACTCAAGGTCATGTTCCTCTCCAGGACAGCAAGCCTCTGCTACTGTTTGATGTCTTTTATGGTTCCAACGACCCAGTCTCTTTGCCTCCATTTGGGACAGCTCTGCAGGATTCCACATGGAGTCAGCCCAGGCCTTTGTCAGGACTGCATCCCTGGGAAGCTGTCCCTCTGCTGCATCCGCTGCTTCCTAAACTTCCCCAAGGAATGACCCTGAGAGCACTTGCCCGGTTCCATCTCAGAGCTGTTACCCTGGACCCAACCTGCCACACAGGGTTTCAGAAAAATAAATATTGTCATTGGAGAGAAACCACCAAGACTCCAGAGAGGAAAGTGAGAAGAATCTGGGGAGCGATGGGTGGCCAGCCTCCTGCAGGGGTCACTGAATATGACTGAAAACTTTGTGAAGGAATTGGACATGGGCCAAGAGGAGAGTGGCAGAGGATGGAATGCAGAGAGGCTTGGCACAAGTGTGGAAGATCTCAGAATCAAGAAAGTCCCAGAGCACAGTCCAAGTCTATGACAGAAATACAAACTGAGAGAGAGAGAGGCCAGAGTACCCCCCACCTGGCACGGCCATACTGGCGTGACAAAACACCCAGTAATATAGGTTACCACTATTCAAACATGGGATTGAACGACATTTTTCTTCTTAGGAGTTTTTCCTCAACTCTGGAGTACAAATTAAAGAGAAGATGAAACTTATCTGATCCCAGCTCTTTTTTTTCCCCTGGGCCTAAGGGTTTTCATAACAACACTTAGTCCCCTTTCAGCTTCCAGTCTGTGGACAGAATAGAAGCTGTTTATTTTGGCCTCTGCGGCTGGTCAAACCACTCTTTTTACTCCAGACCTTTATGTTATAGCAAAGAGTTGTGAAGAGTTCATAAACTCCGTGACCTCTGGCATATGACTTAAAGGACATAAATAGGCTGTGCCACCAATTCTGTGCTATTTTAAAAGGGCAGATTTTATACTTTACTGTAAAAATACTTGCCAGGTATGCTGTAAACATGAGTGTTTGAGGGTTTCCTGACCTGGCCTTTGTCATTTCTTATTTATTGGGCATTTTATTATTTCTAACTAATGGTAGAATCGTGTTTCTGGCTGTACGCAGAGGTGGCGGTGAGTTTGGTAAAAGCTGTGTACTTCCCCTACAAACTGATGACCAGCCTCACCTGGCAGTTCTAGGGAGCCTCCTGTAAATAAATTAAATGAAGGCTTTTGTCCACCTTTTCCAGGCAGTGAGGCATTTTTTCCTTCTCCTCACCCCGTCATAATGGCCTTAAGAAATCATCAACATGTGCATTATTCAAGAGCTGTGACAGATCATTCTCCCATCAATTAATGCCACTAGAGTGAGTATTCGAAACCACTGAGGATAGGAGAGGGAGAAAAAGGAGTCTTCTTGGAACCACTGTTGCCTACATCTGGGAACTGAAAGATCAGAGCCAGCATCCAGGCCATTTCCCCTCCCTCCCTCCATTGTCCCTGGTAGGGCATCCAGGGGCCTACTTCAGTCATGAAGCCCAGAGATGAGTGCAGCTGGCTTGTGCTCCATCTCTTGACACTTCAAGCCTGGACAGTGTCCACCTCTCGTTGCACCAGGCACAGATACAGAAGAGAGCAGAAGATGGAGCTGGTCACCCATGAGTAAGTCCACACTTGCTGCAATGCAGGAGAGCACGTGTATTAGTGTCCTAGGGCTCCTATAACTAAGTACCACAAACTGGGTGGCCTCGAACCACAGAAGTTTGTTGCCTTACAGGTCTGGAGGCCAGAAGTCTAAAATCGAGATTTAGGCAGGCCCATGCTTCCTCTGAAGGCACCAGTACTAGTGAGAATCTCTTCTGGACCCTTCTTGTAGATGATTTGTAGCTCTGGCTTATAGACAGTCATCTTCTTCCTGTGTCTTTTCACATTGTCTTCCCTCTGCATGTCCACATTTCCCCTCTTAAAAAGGACACCAGTCATATTAGCATAGGACCCACACTAATGACCTCATTGAACTTAATCACCCCTGAATAAGACCCTATTTCCATGAAAGGTCAAATTCTGAGGTATTGGGGGTTAGGATTTCAATATATATTTTGGGGGAGACATATTTCAACCCACGACGGAAAACAAATATTCTGGTTTTCATAATTGGATGGCTGGCTTTCTGTGGAGAAAATCCATTCAATATTGAGATAAACCCAAGAGAATCCCCAAAGATTGCCTAGCAGAGCGGTTGATGAAGAGCCAGGAGTAGGCCCTGGAAACCAGACAAAGCTGCCTGCAAACCACAGGTCCTCTAGTTCCTGGTGAGACCACTTCTCTCAGCCTCAGTGTTCCCTCCTACACACTGGGGTGGATTACGCTTTACATTTTTCATAGAACTGTTGTAGTAAAGCTGGGGTGAGAAAATATAAGTAAAGCACTGTTATAAAGGTCTGAGCACATGTTTTAGGTTCAATAAGCATATTAGCACTTTTCAAATGTTAAGGTTCTCCCTTTCCATAGAAAGAAAATTTTAGGAGTACCGCCTGCAGGTAAGACTTAAAGCGTTGTCTAAGACCCTAAAGAGCTATCTAGGCACCCTTCCCAGCTGTGTGTGGGGGCACTGCAAACAATGACGAGCAGATTGGGTAGAGTTGAATCTTGTCTTCCAGCCAATCTAAATAGAGATCTATTATTTCCCAGTTCTTCTACATTTGTATTTTCCAGAGAGAAGTAGGTCTTTTTCCCTTCCTTTAATAATAAAAAAAAAGTCACTGTTTGAGTCAATAGATTACGTGGGTCATGGAAGCAAATTACAGAGCTGATACAATGGATCTGAAAAAAAAAAAGAAATTGCTAATGTAATCAGATTTGAACAAGCTTTGGAAATGGTCCCTATTTCACTGCACCGAAGGTATTTTTCTAAACCATTGGTTGCTTTCAACAACCCCATTATGAAACGGACTAAAAGTGGGGAAAGCAAATTCAGCAGCAACTTATCTCGTCAGGACAAAGAAACCTTCTCACCAGAAAGCTGTTTGGAGAGATATATTCAATACCAAATAATCTTATTTGAATTTTGCCACTCCTAGAAGTCTTAGATAGAGGGACTTGTGAATGAAATTGTGCCGGGATGGGCCGTGGAGAGTGGAAGGGAGACAAGCAAATGGTCTTCACTGCTACCTACATACAGAAACAGAAAAGAGTTTTGCAGTTTTTATTGTAATGAAAATTATAAGATTCTACACCTCTGACTTTTAATATAATACGTGAACCTCTTATAATACAATATCACTGAAGCCTTTGCCTGCCCAACCAGTGAAAGAGACAGTACGGTATGGAAGTCCCTAAGGCCTTGCTGAGCACATAATAAATACTCAGTTAGCATAAACATCTTATCATTTCTTTGTAAGGTGATCCATATGTCCGAGGTGCCCTGTAGAGTCCCAGTTTACACTTGTTGCCTCAATACAAATATGTATAAAGTCTGCTTTCACGTTCAAAAATAACCCAGTTTAGATAATAAAGTATACAGTCTACCTCTTTAATAAGCAACCTTGGGAAAATCTGTGAATACCTCACCACTTGGGTTTCTTTTTATGAAAGAAACCGATCCTTTCTTTTTGGAAAGGCTATCTGAAATTGCATTTAGGATTTAATTTGGGGGGGAATAGTTTTCTTCAATATTAGACATGAGCACTTTTTGTAATGTGATATTAGACATGTATTTAGGGTTTTTTTAAATAAATTAACCTTCCAGAGCAGTTCTATCAATCTGCAAATATTTACTGTTTACTAAGTGCAAAATGGCTTTATATCCAATCCCAGTCAATATTCAGAAACATAATTGAAAGCTCTCATTTGATTGAAAAAATATTCTTCCTCTGCTCACTAAGTTAATTTTATAAGCATTTTTTAATTTGGAAATGTATAAAGACTTTATATTGATATGTAGATGAAGCAGCCATCCAGACTGGAAAAGACACCAGGCTAGGCCTTTAGAGACTTGGCTTCTCTGCCCAGCTGCTAATTAGCCACAGGATGCTAGGAAGGTATCTTCACCCCACTGAGTCCCGGTTTCCTCATCCATAAAATGAGAGAGTTGGATAAGATTATCTGTGAGGCCCCTTTCAGCTCTAAAATTCTATGATCTGATGAACCATCTCTCTTCAATTGATTAAAATGAGTGTTAAGAGATTTCCTAAAGTAAACAAGCCAGGCATCATTCCAAGTTGTTTTCCCCTTTTTCTTTTCATTCCATTTTCCATCTCAGAGCATTTGGAGGGATGCAAAGTAAATATTTCTGAACTGTCATTTAGAAATGACACCTGAAATCTTCCACATTTAGAACGCTTAACACATAGCTATTTTAAAGTTATTTAGACAGAAAATTTTAAAGGAAATATAGTCTGTACAAAAGGTGATTTACTTGCAGCCATGTAGAGTTTCAACAGACTTTTAGTTTGTTATCTTACAGCTTGTAATTTGGAAAAATATCAAAACAAAGGGGGAATGATGGAAAAATAAGCTCTAATATTCCCACCACCCAGGGATGGGTCAGCCCAAACCAGTTTAATGTCACTGGTGAGCTAGCCCCTTTGTGGCTGGTCACAGTCACTCAGCATCAAATGACCTCATTTGTTGGCTCTATAGTTTAAAAGAAGCATTCTATTTCCCTTGGTTGTGCTTCAATGTGCTCTACTCCATAGGGATTACTGTGGCAAAATATTTCAACCCAGTGCAGCATTCTGGCACACGTAATTTTCATCAGAGCAAAACTCATAGTCAATTTATGGCCAACCAAATATTTATTTTTAGAGAGGGGAAAGGAGGAGGAAAGAGAGGGAGAGAAACTTCAAAGTGGGAGAGAAACATCAACTGGTTGCCTCAGTTGCCTCTCGTAATCCACACCAGTCAGAGTGAAGTAATTTACATTTTTAAAAGTATTTTAACAGCATAAAAAAAAATCTGTAACTCAAATCTTGATGGAATAAAAAAGGAACTTGCTGTCTTTGTTTGTTTGTTTGTTTTTTATTGTTGTGTCTGTTATTTTTTAGTATAGCTTGGTAGGGAAAGAGCCAGGAGGTAGGGAATAAAAAATAGCATTTACGATAAAAGAACGATCTTAGTATGAAATTTTAAAATAAATGAGATAAAGTGTATGGAAGAATTAAAAATCTACATATGCCACAGAAAGCAAGTATGGGAAGAGAAGAAGGAGCAAAAGTTCACCTTGAGTGGAAGAACCAAGTGAGTTACCCTCAAAGACATTCATTAGAAGTGGACCCTCATATTCCATAGTGATCTCAAGTTGAGAATTTGGGGCTATTTTGAGAGCGACTAATGCATGTCTACTATTTGTCCGGCACCATTGACTGCATAATTTAAGGGTTCCAAAGCAAAATGAAATTGCAGGGTCCCTTGCTCAGTAATTATGAAGACAACAACAGCAGAGCATTAAACGAAGGACAGGACCCTGTGAAACCATACAGGTCGCCAGGTGTATCCACACCTACATAGCTCCCATTCTCTAACTAAATTGTAAACAACCCAGGAGGTATGTGCCATTATCTAGTCTTTATAGATGAGGCCATTGAAGATGAGAGTTTTACTCAAGGTCAATAGCTTGTTAGAGTTCAGATCTGCTCCCAACAGGCCTAGTGCTTTCCACTACCCCAGCCACACTTAGGCTTTTGGAGTATACAGAGGCCTGTGAAACACTTAGTATTATTGCGGAATTTTCAGGAATCATACTGTCCCTCCATCTGGTAAGACTTGACCATGCCCTACCCGTTCTATTTGTGCTTTGCTCATAGTTTTTGCCAGAAAATATTAGCTAAATGAATAAGTAGAGCAACATGGAATTCATTAAATTAATAGTATACTTTGGTAAGTCATTTTATGTTTTGAAAGCATTGTCCCATTTTGAATACTTTCTTTTTTAGAGGTTGTTATTGCTGGGTATTTTAAGTTATTCTTTTACTTAAAAATTCCTGGCAATCTGCACCTACCATAGCACCTGACAAGAAAACTAGAGAAAAACACAGCAGGGTAATAAGTGCAACAAGAGGGTGTGGACAGGCTCAGCAAAGAAACAGAAATGGTCAGACTGAAGACTTGGGAAAGGTTTTCAGAGAACAAGATGCTTTCAGAGGTGAGTAAAGGTATTTAGATGAAGAGCTGTGGGAGAAAATTTTAGAAGTAGGAACAAAAGCTGCAAAGGTCTATGACTTACTAAATGGGAAGCACAGAGAAAGGACTCGTATGTGAAGTGGTGGGAGACAGAATGATGAAGACAGTTGGGGACAGATCATCAAAGGACCTGGAGTACAAAGCCCAGGATGCTGGCTTTCTCCTAAAAGCTTTAAGGAGTCGTTCTAGGAGCCAATTGGCATTCCCATGAGAAAAGCCACGGCTTTCAATAAGACGACACTTAGAAATGGAAATCTTAGGCTTCATAGTTAAAACCTGGCCCTAATCTTTTCAGCTACATTCACCCCAATTCTCCATCACAGTTGTCTCAGCAAATGTCCCAAGGGCCCTGAGAATGGAAAGAAACATACTTCATGGAACTCTTGTAAGAATTCACTGTATGCCAGAGTGCCTACCCATAACCCCTGCTTTGGTAATGCCAGTCCCACCAGTCCTACCATGCAATTATAGGCATACAATCAGCCTTGCATGGTGGAGGATCTTCAGGTCTTGGAGGATCCAGTCTCTCTAAAACCAGAATATTTTCTGTGGCAATTCTGTGGGCTTATGGACCTTAAAGTCACTTTCCATGGCATTTAATTAGTCTAAATCCTTCCAATTTAACCTATTACTTACTTTTCGATCTTAACCTCTCAATGTCTTGCTCTCACCACCCTTCAGGCCTTTGTCCTGGACAACCACATAGCCTCCTATCTGACCTCCCACCTCAGCTCTCCTGGGCTCAAATTCACCTCGTAGCCTGAATAACCGTCTGAATAACATACATAAAGTATAAATCTGACCCCTTCTATTTGCTACTTGAGATCTTCTTCATCCTCTACTTGACGAAGCCCCAGTACATCGACGCAGCGTGGAAGTCCACCCCTAACTAACTCCCACCGCCCGCCCTGCGTTGATCATCCTCCTGCCTCTCGGTTCGCATCCCGCGGTGACATGACACGGCTGGTGACTCCTGCACGCACTATGCGTTTCACCTTCCATGCTTTTCTCATCAGTTTTCTCCGCCTAAAACTTACTCTTCACAGTATTGTCCTGGCTTATTCCGACTCATTTTTTAAAAGGTGATTTACTTGCCATCTCCTCCAGAAAACTACCTTTTCCTCTCTGAGCCCCACTGCTAGGTGTCTCTCCTCTATGATCCCATAAATACTCTTCACACACACCTTCCTAAATTGCATCATCGCTGTCATTTATAAATCTATGTCCCTTTTGGACTATGAATTCTTTAGGACTCTAGCTATATCTTATTTAGTATTCCAAGAGTGAGCAGAATGCCTGTACCCTCTGGTATGTATGTGTGTGTGTATCGTGGCTTTCTAAGTTGAAGTTCCAAGATGGGAAGGAAGGAATGAGGTAAGGTAGGTAGAAATAAGTGTCACATGACCGTAAAGGGCCATAGAAAAATGACTTTCTGTTGTTTTTTTCCCTGCTGTTCAGATCTAGAGCACTAAATTAATAAAGAAATACCACAGAAATTCACAGGAAAGAAGGGTGTGATTCTTGCTCTATCTTGGATTCTCCACAGGAGAAGGTTTCAAAATAATAATCACCCCTCATGAAAATCTAAAAACATTAGAAGTTAGTTTTCCACTACCTTTGGACAAAATAGTCCATGTGAGGCAATTTTATTAAGACAAAATTGGCAAGGCATCGGCAGCCCTAATGCGTTTTCCTTTCTGTGCCTAAGTAAATTGTTCAAGGAACCACCCGCCCTGAGATGGTAAGAACACCAGGAAGGTAAAGACTTTTTTTTTTTAATCTTTTTTTTAAGTATCGCTCAGGACTGATTTGAGGACGAGAAACAATTCCAGTGCCTTGTAAACGGCAGTCCACATTGCAACCCCCAGGAGCCACAGTTCAGCGCAGTTAGAAGTCAATTAAAGGAGGCCCAGGATTAAGACATCGTGGAGGCTGAATTATCTCACACCAGCAGGAATGTGTCGTTTCTTCAGTTCAGGTTCATGGTCTTTGGAGAAGTGGTTTCAAAAAGGAAAGAAAATACAGACAATTGTGATCTGTTAATTTCTGCAAGCCAAGGAGATAGAAAAGATTCCTATGTAATATATAGCCAGCTCTTCAATATTTCTTAATTAATAAGTTTATTTTTATACACTTCAAGTACAAATTTCAGGCCTTTGGGTTCATTGGGAAAAGCTAAAAATACCAAAACATGGGAAAAAGCACAACATCCTGCAGTTCCTTCCATATGTTTTATTTTATTTTCCTGTTTATGGGATAAAATAGGTGAAATAAAAATGAAAGTTTAGTTACAAGAAATAAAGTGTCAGAAGTGAACTTCACAGCGAATTTCTATACTTGGAGTTATGTAGCATGTTTCTATGATATGATTGTATGTTTTTGATTGTGCAATAAAATAATTCCAACAATAAAAACCATTAGTATGCAATGTTCTACAATTTTCTCAGGGAGTTTTGCAGGATCTGGCATGCATTTGATAAATGTACTACCAAACCCCAAGCTCCTGTTCAGAGACATGTGGCTTCACATGGAAAAGCCTTTTGCACACCTGCAGTAATCAAGCAAAAACATAATGGGAGACAAGGGGATTGGGATACATACCTTTCTCTCTTTAGATGAATACTGAAGTATTAATGAGGCCTCATATACAGAAAGGCAGTATTGTCATTTGCTGACTTTGCCCACCCATGTTGTTTAGTAACTATTACTTTAGAGATCCATGACTCTTCAAATACGCATAAAGGGGAAAAGTCACATCCTGACTTACTGCAAAATTAAAAATTATAACACAGTCTTTAAAATGACTGAGTTCGCCCGGCTGGTGTAGCTCAGTGGATTGAGCGCGGGCTGGGAACCAGAGGGTCCCAGTTCGATTCCCAGTCGGGGCACATGCCTGGGTTGTGGGCCAGGTCCCCAGTGAGGGCCATGTGAGAGGCAACCATACATTGCTGTTTCTCTCCCTCTCTTTCTCCCTCCCTTCTCCTCTCTCTAAAAATAAATAAATAAATAAAAAAGCTGTTTATTAAAAATAAATAAATAAATAAAATAAAATGACTGAGTTCTTCTTACAGTATGAAGGCATCTGTCAGTCAACATTCACTAAGCAAGTTACTTATGGTGACTTCTCATACTGGCCTTAAAAAATAAAGGTGATGTGAATTCACATCTAAGCCTTACACGGGAGTCTCCACGCCAGCAAAATCCCTTTACAGGGTCTTTTCATGCATCACTCCCATTTAAAGCAGACTGAATTAAAGCTGCCTGGTTGTGACCAGGGGAGGGGCCCTCAGCACAGCTCTGCACACACCTGCTGCTCCCCCTGTGAGCACGTCCAGGGAACCGCCTCTCTGAACTCCAGCAAGAGAAAAAGCACTGTACATGTTACACAATAATTTCATAAGGGAAATTTTACATCCTTTAGTTTTTAAATGTTAGCAGAATATTATTTCTTTCCCTTGGTCTTGCTAGCCCTCCTTGACTTGAGCCACCTACCTCCAAGACCCTACAGCCCAGGAAATACAGCAGTTGGCATGAAGTCAATTCCTGTGAGGTAATCACCCTCCTAGCAGCTCACTCTTGCATCATGTAGTGACGGTCTTCTCATGGAATAAACCAGACAGACCTGGAAGGGGTATTCCTTCCTTCAGAGTTTGAATAGCCCTTGGGAAGGAGAGTAAGAATGTGGATTTAAAGGAAAGAATCCTCTTCTGGTTACATACCATTCCAGCTTCTAGAATTTTCCCTCGAGGTGATTTCCCTGGGGCCCTCAGGAAATAAGGCAATGCCCTGTTGGAGCCCACAGACGTGAACAGGGCGTTCCTCCCCACTCTCCGTTGTATCTCATTTCCCCTTCACACTACTACTGCCCGTCCTTCTGTCTGCAAAGACTATTGATAGTCTGAATTCCTCTCCCTGGAGGAAATCCTGACCATGTGGTAGTCCATGAGGAGCTAAAATTAGGTCAACGTATCCTAAGGCAACTCTGAAGGAATATCCAAAGGATGAATCTAAACCACTATGTGTCCAAATTGCTAAAGGTCCAAGCCAGGAAAACTTAATAGCAATGCTAAGTTCAAAGGGAAGAGTAGGTTGCAAAGGGGAAATAAAATCAGAGGTCAGGAGCCAGGAGGAAAGG
The DNA here is from genome assembly GCA_004026765.1 of Micronycteris hirsuta. Classification (NCBI taxonomy): domain Eukaryota; kingdom Metazoa; phylum Chordata; class Mammalia; order Chiroptera; family Phyllostomidae; genus Micronycteris; species Micronycteris hirsuta. Next base: position 110,717 of record PVJI01001653.1, read on the forward strand.
GGAGCGGAGCAGAATCAGATCAGGAAATAAGCAAGATGATTCCAGGCCATTGTTCTGACTCTCCCTGGCCTCAGTGACTCATCCGCTTGGTTGGGAGACCCACTGATGGGCATGGGTACTGGCTGAAAAGTTCATAGTTAGAGCCAATACACCCTGCTTTCAACAACCCTTATTTTCTTTATCTATTTATTTTTTAAACTATTACCTTTCCTAGTAACAGGTACTTCTTTACTACCCATTGAGAATCTAACAGAGAAACAGATGAAAAATTTGGTCCCTCTGATCCCGAAAGCCAGTGGTTAAAGGCCAAGGATCCTCCCCCTTTTGGGGGCAAAAGGGTAAGAGGTGGGTAGTGGATGCTATGATATGTCTAAGCTACCCAAAAGTTTTTCTCCTGATATTCTTTTACTTTCAAACTCTGTGTTTCCAAACAGAGGAATAAGAACTTCAGGTACATAAAAATCATTCACACAGCATCAATCTAATCCCTGAGCTAACTGGCGTAGAAGTCACAAAAGTTGTAAAATATAGTCACTGCCCTAAAGGTTTTTACAATCTCAGTAGAAAAGTAGAAAATTTATATATGAAGCTGCAAATGTAGGTGGATTTTAGCTGGGCCTAGCTGAGACATCATATCTCTACCTTACATAGTGTCTGATGAGCTCTCTCCAATATCTAGGGCCTCAACTGGGACAGCTGGTGAGATTGAATTGGCTAGACCTTTCTCTCCACAGGAAAAAGAGGGGAGGAATGTTCATAGAGTGGACACATTCCATGAGGGTAAAGGCAGAGGAGAGGCTGAAAGGCCTCTGGAAGCTAAAATTTAAAACTTCCACATTGTACTGTCACATTCTGATGGTCAAATCAAGTCCTGAGCCAGCCACAATTTAAGAAGTAGAGACACCAACTCCGTCTCTTTATGTGACAAGCCACAAAAAATATTTGGGCATATTTAATACTATAGTCACCCACTGACTATACTTATTTGTATTCCTCCTACATGTCAAGTGAATTCACCCTCTCCAATGCTGCTTAAGAGTCTCATCCAATGTTATCAAACTCAGGGTCCAATATTTCAGGAGCTGTATCTGGTCCAGCTGTGAATGAGGTCTTTTGGATACAGCTTTTTACAGGTGGCTTCTTTTAATACAGAAATCTGTGAACTAAACTAAGAACTTTTTCCCCCTCCCTCATTTACTCAACCTACAATGGCAGGATGACAACAAGATAATCACAACCCACATTTCCGTTCAAAAAAAGAGAAAGGGAAGCACACCAGAACCATTGGTCCATAGCAATTCAAGAATCCAGTCATGTACACATTAACAACTTAACATTTCCTTCTTGTAGTTCGATGAGTCAACAACTGTTGATCTGGCTGATCAGCATGCTGATCTGGCTATCATCGTTGCTGAATATATTACCAGACTAAAGAGGTCTGTTTGCCTGAGCTCATCAAAACCTAATAAAACATGAACAGAAATTGCAGCAAAAGTTAGGGTTTATTTTCTCTGTAGTTTAAGAAAGAAGATGGGTGAGCTAATGTTCAAAGACCTGGTTCTCCAGTGGCTTCCAAGGTGTGAGATATATAGGAGAAAAATCATTAAGCAAGGTGACTAAGGGAGATAACGGGTTATGGTCAAGGTCATGGTCTCTACTGATTGGTTGGTGATAGAGTAGGTAGTAGTTGATCAGTGCATCTGGTCCTGATGTCAGCCATGACATCATTTCATCTGGCTTTACCACTTTTCTGGGCCCGAAGATGAAACACAACTAAGCTATGTAGGTCCCCACCAAGTGGCTCCTCATTAGAACAAAAGATACTCCTTCACCCTTATCACTTAGGAAATTCCAAGGGCTTTAGGAACTCTGCTCCAGGAACTGAGGATAAATACCAAATACTTTTTCTTATCACATTACACTATTACGTAATGTTCCCATGCTCCATGACAAAAGTATATAGAAAACTTCAATAACCCGGTATAGGTGGGACAGACCCTTCCCACCATCAGGCAAAATCCATGATGAGTTAAGGTACTTGCTTGGAGCAAAGGGATTATGACATGATTACCAGGAGATGGAAGTTATAAATACTAGCTGTGACCATGTGACCACTTGCAGAAAAGAAGATTGTAGTACTTATTAGTATTTCTTCATTAACTGATAGGAATATATATATTTTTTTACCTGATTCCTATACTACCTAATATGAAATGTGTTCATAATGGTTAGTAATATATATCAATATTTAAGTTATAAGATATCAAAGGATGAATATGACTGAGATATGAAGAGAATAAGCATCCCACAAAAAGAGTAAATTGACAGATGAGAATACCCTCTTGGGGAATGGGTAACAGCATTTGTAATTGTGCTGTGTTAAGCAGAAGCATGACTTAACTCTTGTTACTTAGAAGTTAAAGATGGTTAAAAAGGAACGTGTGGATGCCAAGTTATCAAGGTGTGGACTGTGCTGGACAGTTTGCTCATTAGCTATTTAACCTGAGAACTACTTTTCTTGGAATTCCTCCCTCCTCTATGATTCAAGGAAAGAGTTGGCCAAAGGAAGAACTGAATGAGAATCAGCATCCATTACTCTCAAATCTTTCCACAGTTAGATGAGGTGACAGACCGACCAGAGGGGCTGGGAGGCCCCCAGTTGTCCACATTCTTCACCTCGGGTCCAGCTCTCCCTCACTGGTGGCACTGTTTTCCATAACACCCCAGACCTACCACCAAATGCTTGGTGACAAAACCACCGAGATAGTACCCACTCAGACGCAGCAACTTCCCAGCGGTCTCTCTGTGTTGTCTCCCTTCCAGTCCTACTTTGGCAGCTGGATGCGGTAGACTTCTCAGATTTCCTTCTCAGATTGTCCACCCAGCCCCATGCTTCAGGATGGATGGTTACCAATTCTTCCATTTTCCAGCTCTCCCTTGGGGACTTTAATCCCTCAGAGCTCCCGCAACATAAAGCCTCATTTCTGTAATAAATCTCTTATCTCCTAATACAATAGTTCTGCTTCTCTGACTGAACCCCAGCAGAATCAAGATATGACATTACAGGGTAAGGTCCTGAAGAAAATCTTCTACACGGGGTTGCTCTTGAAGAAGAATACTTATCCCCACTCCTGATGTTTCTTTCCATGTAGGGAGAGTTCCACCAGTGAAACTCTCCTGACCTCCCTCCACCCCAGTCTCACTCGCCAAACGATGAGCTTAGGATGAGGAAGTGGGACTGCACCACTCTGTTCCGTCCTCCTTCCCTTCCAAGTGAGGCTGCCCACCCAGAGCACACAACCTGCCTCTCTACAGGCCAGCTCTGCCTGTGACAAAGTGGGTATGTTCCTCCAATTATGGATTATGAGATCCACTTGCCACATTCTCCAGCCTTATCAGAATAAGGATTATATTTTGGGCTTCATCTGTCTTCTTCTTATGTATTTCTCCATGGGTTCAGAACTCAGCAGGAGGAGTGTTTAATTACTGGGCTCCCTGGCATGCCAGAACACATTATTCAAGGCGAGCTGCCTAAGAAAGCTTTCCACCAGCTCTGGAAAGAAGTAATGGGAATACAGTAAAAGAGAAATGAGGAGGCAGGCGCGGGAAACAGTGTGCGCAGAGAAAAGATTCAGTAGGCAGGAAAAGGAACATTAGTTTGAAGATTAGAACTAAGGTTTCAAGTAAATGAAAGATAACAAGGGATGGAGTTTGACAAGGGATGGGAAAGTGAGGCAGCTGGTGAAGGACCTTAAAGACTAAGTGTTCCCTGGCTGGTGTAGCTCAGTGGATTGAGCATGGGCTGCGAACAAAAGGGTTACCAGTTCGATTCCCAGTCAGGGCACCAGTTCGATTCCCAGTTGGGCACATGCCTGGGTTGCGGGCCAGGTCCCCAGTGGGGGCCACGTGAGAGGCAACCACACATTGATGTTTCTCTCCCTCTCTGTCTCCCTCCCTTCCCTTCTGTCTAAAAATAAATAAAGAAAATCTTTTTAAAAAAAAGACTAAATGTAAGTGTTTTTGGTTATTGTTGCTGTTGTTTGTTTGTTTGCTTTATCCTCACCAGAGGATATGTTTATTGATTTTAGAGAGAGAGGAAGGGAGAGAGAAACATCAGAAATATCGATGTGAGACAAAAACATCAATCATTTGCCTCCTGTACACATCCCAACTGGGAATCAAACCCCCAACCATTTTTGGATGTACAGGATGATACTCCAACCAATTGAGCCACCAAGCCAGGGATAAATTTAAATTTTTAACAATAGTTATTTTAATTTTGTGTCAATTATTATGCTTCCTCCTGATATTAAATTTTATGATCATCTTTAATTCCAATTTAATGAGATATTCAATAGGCTTTTATTGCTTATATATGCTTCTTAATAACTAAATCAGAGAAACGAACTACCAATAGTAATAATGGTCCTATAATCTTATTTATAAGGATCTCTTCCAACACCTTACTTTATTTGACTTCAGTTAGAACACATTTTGCCATCTTAGATATTAAAAATACTTACCAGGAGTAAAATCCCTTTCCAATACTATAAAAAATTATTTCATGGTGCTTTACTAAGGAAGACAAAGGAGAGAGAGAGAGACAGTATGATAGAAACATTTTGCCCCGGCTCAGTACTTGTCAGGAATTTAACCGATGAATCGTGTCTCGATGTCTGAGTCCGTCCATGTGTGCTGCATCACACTGTTGGAAAATGTTCCAATATTTCCCTTCGGTCCCCTTCCTATTCTGCCCCTCCCACTTCCTACATTTTAAATTCATTTTTCTTTCTGTTCTAGGCCTAATGAGACTGTGATCAATGCATCTCAGACTGACCCTGTCTTCAAGTCTTCAATCATACCTTCTCTGTCTAATCCACTACACTCTCCTCTGTGTCAACTGATGGATTGATTGAGTTAAGAAAACTAAAAACACAATCACGCCTCAACTCCACAAACAGGCCTCTGCTTTGATTTTCTTTATTTTGTGAAATCCAGCCAACCACAGAAACTGAACTACGCCTTCACAGAATCTGTCTCTAGGCTGCTAATATTTTCTTCCTTTGTGAAATCATTTTATACTCTGCCTCTTTCTCCTGCAGTCACTTCATGGGTGGTATACTCTGCCGGGTTGCTTTCCTGAGGCTAAAGTTCTGAGGGTAGATCTCGAAAGCCCTATTCCTAAGCAGATTCTTGCATGAATTAAGTGCTCACGGTCCCTCTCTCCTTAACAGATGGGGGCTCCGCACCGAGGGGAGCCGGCATGGGCAACCCAGACACCAGCTGCATGCTGCCCACCGATGAGCCCGGTGACTGAGGACGGGGCACGGGTGCCACGCCTGCACACCTAAGAAGACCCTTCCAGGCTGCCATTCAGTAGTTGTGCCAACTTTGCATTCAGTCTTAAAGGCCTTTACGTCAGCACACTATCTCATGATTTGGACAAAGTGCTTGTTCAAATACTTTTATGTACTTGTACTTATATAACAAGTACATAAAGGTACAAAGGGTAACTGTTGAAGGTCACCCTTTTCTTTTCTTTCTTTGTAACTCTGTTTTTGGAGATGCAGAGTCTGCACTTTTGACAATTAAGTTACTCACCTTAGCCAGCATGACAAACAAGTGAGCGGCTTGTTCAGGCCAGCTTCATGCTTCTTTCTCCAGTGCCAGTTCCTCAGCCTCCCGATTCTGCTCTAACCCCTGCCACCACCACCGTGCAGATCTCCATCCAGAGCCCCCACAATGCCATCTCCTCAACCACTGCCTTCATCTCTTGCTGCCTCTACCGCCATGGCCCATCCTCTCTGGGCTACCGAGCACCCTATTACATCGCGGTATTCTCCAAGACACACTGTAATTTCTTCTACCCTTTATTTCCTTGCCTGATGCCTTTCTTCTATCTGTACAATAACTCACCCCTGCACCTACACCTACACCTCCAATACCTCCAATATCCATCACCAAGATGATCTCTGATTCCTTGGGCCACCAACCTTCCCAGGTGACTTTGCTTCAAGTCTACTTCCCAAGGATGGCCTTTGACTCATGGAAAGAAAATAGAAGTTTCATCTTACTAATACAATTTAAATGAAATATTCTCCAAAGTAATCAATTCCAATGCAATCAATCTCTCTTTTATCATTTGTAGCTCATTGCTTTGATAAACAATTATTCACATTTGCAAAGGGGGAAGAATCAAGTAAAGCCTAATTGAATTCTGAAACCACTCGGGAAACAGCCCACACTGTGAGAACGTTCACGTGGTGAAAGGCGCACTAACAAATTGCTTGTGCAGTAAGCGCACTGCCTATTTTATCTGGAGATCCCTGGACAAGGCTCGTGAGAAAAACCACTCCTGGGTCACGAGTCGTGCTCATATTCCATTAAGAGTAAAATACATCTCCTCTCTGCAGGTACTTTTCAGAAATAAAACACAGGGGAAAAAATGCTGTCTTGTTGCTGCCTCAACACTCAACCAGGAAGATAATCAAAATTTAATTTTAAAAAAAAAGCTGCATGAGAAATAATGGGGAGGATGGGGTTCTTGGCTCTTTAAATAACCTGCATTGCATGGTTTCGATGTAATTACAATTAGCCAAAGAGGAAAGTTGAGGACTATCTCATACTACTTTCAAAAATCACCACTAGCACATGTTACATACAAATAATGTTTCATATTATTCTAAATATTTTCATACATTCATTAATATTGTTCTCTCTACAACCTTGGGAGGCAGTTGGATAGTACATTATTTTTACAAGTGAGGAAGCTGAGAGAGAAAAACCTCTTGCCAAGTTTGACATAGCTGGTTAGTGACAGCATTGGACTGAAACCTGAATTTGTTGAACACTCATCCAGAACACTCAGCTTCACATCAGCCTATTATGTTACTTCCATACTGGTCACAATTTTCCAGGCATTCCTTAGAATCCATAAAAGTTATATTTTTGATTGAGATCCTGCTGATTAGTTGTGCTCTGTGTTTGAGCCAAAACATGCTTCAATAAAACGGAGGTTTAAATGTAAATGGATCCAATGTCTTGCGTGAAAGCTTCCTGCCTTGAATTTCTTGTGGCACCTCTCTTTCAAAGAGCAAAGGGAAGTCCACAGCCACTTGCTAATCCTCCTGACATGCCTGCAGAAGGCCCAGTGGGCAGTTTTAATTATGCCTGGTATACAAATAGAAAAACTGAAACGCAGATGGTGAAAAGTGAAGATGAGGAAGAGATTTCCCTAGAACCACGAGGCACATCAGACCCAGGCCATCGTTTTCCCGACCTGCACAATCTCCACTTGACCACATTTTTTTTAAGTAAGATGCTTCAAACGGCAGATGATCATGAAAACTCTGGTTTGTTTCAACTGCAATGCACACATTCTTTAAGAAGCAGTAAAATAAAGAGTTCAGAGTATGGGATTTTGCGAGGGGTAAACAACACGCATGCAGGAAGAAGCTGGCAGGTAGTATGGACACAAGAAATGATAATAGAAATAGTCCCTGCCTTAAAAAAATATGAGACTGCTCACATAGATACTCAGTAAATATTTATGGAAGAAAGGAAGGAGAAAAGAACGAAGTGAGAGAGAAGGAGAAAACTTTTTAAATGAAAAATTTGGCTCACTGTCCTTTTCCTGTGACTTGTTAGAGTCTTGTAAAACGGTTTTATCTTCTATAACATATGAGGTATGGTGATGTAAATATCATTTTAAAATGTATATCTTGGCAGTGACATTTTTTAACATTGCTCTTAATATAAGTCAACTCCCACCTCACTGTGCAAGCTTCTTTGTTTGAATTGCCAATAGTTACCTCAACCTAACCAATAAATTTCATGCGGACACATTCTATCTATTATGGTTTGTTTGACTATATTGCAATAGTCCCTCAGGTGCCCATCATAAAACCGATCTTTTTCTATTTTTAATTCTTTTAACTTGATTATCTCCAAAAATCAAACATCTTTCTCATTTACATGCCAGTTACAGCCAGACGCATTTTGATGTATGTAAGGTGCATGATTAAGACCCTGAAAACTTTGTTTAGCAAATTGAAGGAAAGATGTTAGAAAAATTCATGTAACTGATTGACTATTTGGCTCTCTTTATGGCAAAATTCAATCTTTTGCCCCTTAATTCTAATGCAGAGCCCCTGACCACCGAGAAAGCCTTGAAATGGTTGTCTGTCTTCCTGTTTGTCAGACACAGTTCCTCTGCTCAATATGATCTTATTAACTACATCTACATTAAAAAGCAATGAACAAACATGCTTTATTGCTTAGAAGAAAGGATTGCTAAATATGGAAAATTAAATTGCCTTTAACCTCGCCTAGGTAGTGTATACAACCACTCTTTCCATGTTCAATGTGTGAAAGCAAATAAATAAAATGAGCGAACAAAAGTGGTAATGTAACATCCTTTAATCTGCAGTTCACAGTGCATTTAAAAATAATAATTTTGAAAGGAGCATTTGAAAACACTTGATCTTCAAAATGCATATTTTGCTTATATTCCTGTGTTTGTTGATCTGCAAGCTTCGCGGTCAGCCCAGTAAATATTCAGTTTGCTTGGCCCAAACTGTGCAGGAATCTAATAGAAAGCAATATTGTTGAAAATGGATATCAATTGAAAACAGAGAGCAGTGTCAACTGTTCCCCACTGGGAACAGACAACAATAAAACCAGTCAAGCATTACACAGCCGAGCCTGCCAAATGTCATTAGAGTGGAGAAAAAAGGAAAGGAACGTGGTAGGGAAAGAAGCACTTTGCTTTATTTTTTTCTTTTCTCCAATTTAAAAAGAAAACAAAAAAGGACTGGTGAGGGATAGGACGGGAACATTTGGAGAATAAGGACAATAAAATTATCCTAAAATTGTCCAAGCCAGTGTCACCATTATCTTAGGGTTGGCATATCCTCTTCTCCTTCCAAAAGTGATTACGTTATAAAGATTTTCAAATATTTTTTCTGTTTCTACCACCCTGATGACTCTTTTAATCAGGTGCATGTATAATCGCAAAGTTCCCCATTTTTAAACCAGCATTTTGATGCCACTCATGGCAATCGTGTTTCTATCGTCACCTAATTAATTGATCAGAGTTCAGATGGGGGGGGAAGGTCTTTTGTAAATGTATCCATTTTTATTGTTACCGCTAAGCTTTAGTGGAGAGCCTTTCAGAAGAAATGGACTTCAAAGAAGCTCTATTTCTGGGTGAAAGGAAATTTTTACAGTAGCTCTGAAATCTGTTAATTGATGGGGGCAGACAAAAATAATTGCTGGGCAACAGAAAGAGGGGACAAACACATGACCACCACTGTCCCCACCTGAAGGCAAAACTGGAAGCCAGTGACTTAGCCCTATATGTGGCATTTTCATTGATGATTTGTAAATTTTCAAACAAAGAAAAATTGTCTTTTACAGACAATGGCCCAGCCTCTGAACAGCCAGCCAAGAGCTCCCCCTAGTGAGGTAGCACGCATGTTAGAGTGAACTCCCCCCTATTCACACACGCGCTCACACACACAAAACTGTAGATCTGACTCTTTGGTCCAAAAGGTTGTGCAGCCCCCCGTTCTTTGAAAACAACATAAAAAATATCTCCAAATTTTTCTGGATTTTTCCTCCCATTCATTGTTAAACCCCACACCAAACACTAGTCTAGTGAGGGCTCCCTTAGAAGGCGAAACTGTCATTTTGATCATATCATTTTGAGATAGTAATAATCACATATTGGCTCCAAATCTGCATCCTGAAGTAGATGCTATCAACATAGAAAGTCCTCTGGGGCAGCATATTACCATGTAATTAGCATAATAACTTTGTTGTGTAAACAAAATAAAAGACAGGCTTGAATATGAGAAATATATCTTCTGCTGTACCGGTGTCTACAGCATCTGCAGAAAAATCTATTGTCTTTAGCCAATCTTTTATTTTTGCTGCAGCATTGTTGTGATTAAACACCTACTAACATGTGCAAGGAGCTCTCCGTGTAAGTGCACCACAGTTGTATGTATGCGTACACATGCCCGTACATTTTATTGCAGAACAATATACAAAACGTTAGTCCTACTCACAGTTAACAGAACTAATTTGCTATGACATCAGCATTGCATTCTGTCTCTCAGATCAACCCAATTGTTTCAAATATATTTTGGCTTCCTCCAAAAAGATATTTTATTGGTTTTATGAGTCTTGACGGGGCTCTGAAGGAAGAATAGGCATTCTTTAGGGGAAAGAAGGTAGCAAACTTAGAAATCAGATGCAGAGATGAAAGAGGTTTAATGTCTTATTGGAAATTCTTTGAAAGCCTTATCAAAATTTTTAGCAAAATACAAATGACTGCCATTTTATAATTAACAGCTGCTTGTGTTAAGCATCCAGTTCTCCCTAGCTTCTGCAAATATATTTTTTCTCTTAAACTAAAGATCCACAAGACAAGTGATAATAGCTCTAAGATGCTAACGGTGACCTATTTCCCTGGGAGTTTCTAAACCTAAGTGCAGTTTGTGAGGTGCCATGCATTATACTCAAACCTGGAAACCCTCAGCTTCAAAACTACACAGAGTAGGTTGTTTTGTATGGAGTGTTACTTTCATCCTCAAGCTCCTCTGAGTAAAAATCATATCCATATAAAAAACTAGACTTAAATAAACCCATTGGCTTATAAATACTGCTACTTACCTCTGAGGAGGATGGTGGCAATTAACGTCTCCGTAAAGCTTTGGTGAGATACACATCCATGTAAATATAAACAATAAAGTTTTTGGTTTTGTTATAATTTTCTAGTTGATATTTTAATAAGCTACATTTAATATACTCAGATCCTTGTTCTTTCCATGATCCTTACACTTGCACAAGAAAAAAGAAAATAGGTGAAGGGAGAGGGCTATAGGAATGGGGAAGATAGCATCACTAAGCCACTCAATGGGTCACATGTAGATGTCACCAATTTCACCACCATTGGCCAAATTATTAGCTCAGAAACTTCGCTTTCACACAACCCACACCAGGGATGAATGATAATTCATCGTGAGGCTGCGGGCGTATGACTCAGCCTTCGAAGACGGATTTTCTTCCCTTACAAAGGGGGAATTACAGTCCTAACACCTACCTCCCTGAATCAAAAGGAAGCTACTATATAACAAACTGAAATTAGACCTATTAAGTTAATTAAAATTCTGCGGGCATCTCTGAGAGTGTAATTTGGCCCAAAGTGTTTAAAAAAAAAATCATGAAATTTGGCTAATGAATATCGCGCAGTCACTTCCCTAACATAAAATAATTCAACCATTTAAATTGCATGAATTCCAAAATGGTCTAATTTATAATACATCATTGTTTGCTTGTTTGTTTTGGAAGTGCTTAACGTAACAATGTGGTGACATTATACTTTTTAAAGAAAATTCCAATGTTTCATGAATTAACAAGATATTTTCAGCTGAATTTTCATATGAGTTTAGCTACAACCATCCTAAATACTAAGCCCTGACAATGTTCACTCCTGTTTAGATTTGTTACTCAGAATTTGGTATAGTTTCCACTAGGTGGGGAGTCAGAAATCCTAGACTTTTAAGCCAATGTGGAGAATGACCCACTAGTTGACCTTGAGCTGCCACTGTGTCCTTGGACTCTGTTTCTTCATCTGTAAATTATGGGTAACATCTTCCTGGGACCACAAGGACCCCCGTGGGAATCAAATGAGATTGCATGTGTGATAAGTGCCATCTCCCAGGTTCTTTCTTTTTTTCTTTTCTTTTCTTCTCAAAAAACCATAAATGTTGAGTTGTTGATCTACAGATTTCGTTTTTAAAAAACCAATCCCTGGTACCACTGGAACTTCAGTTTGGCATCTACTTCAGTTCCAGCCACTCTTCTCTCATCGGAATTGTCCCCCAGATGGTATGAGAACACAGTCCGTATATGTAACCATCACGCTCCTTTGGTTTCTTTGGTTTGGCTTTTCCTGGGCTGAAAGGTGTAGTCAGCGGCTTTTCCCTGGAGAATCTGCAGGGAGGTCCCACTGCCACCAGACAGAGGCTCTGTCAGCCCTTGGCTCCCCGTAATCAAAATGGGAGGAAGAGCCACCAACTTTTTTTCCTATTTTATAAGTGCAATCATATAAAATACTATTTAGCAATAAAAAGAAATAAACTACTGATGCGCACAACAACATAGGTAAATCTAAAATACATTTATAACTAAATGAAAGAAGCTGAACTCACAAGGCTGCAGATTGGGTGATTCCATTGATAAAACGTGCAAGGAAATGCAAAACTATAGAACCAGAGAGTAGAAAAAGGAAGAGCAGTGGCCAGGGGCTGCGGTGGAAGAGAAGGGGTGAACTGCAAAGGGCAGGGGGAGCTTTTGCAGGTGAGGAGCTGTGCTATATCTTGATTGTGGCAGTTACAGGATTGCATGTGTTCGTCAGAGCTCACACTCAAAAGTGGGAATTTTACCATATGCAAGTTATAGATCAATAAATCTGACATTAAAAAGGAAAAGAAAGAATCGTGAAAAAATCAGCATGAGTATGTTCCCCTGCTTCCATTGTGATTCTTCCTTTGAAATCAAATTCTGTTTCCGTGGAATCAAACTGTTTTCTGCCAAGACAAAGTCCTGTTAAGAAGCTAATCAAACAGACACTTAACTGAATATGGTTAAACTTTGAAATAAAGTTTTCACATTTACCACATCCATGATTAATTGTCAGCAAGTCCAAATAGTATATAGTCTTATAATTATCACAACTTCTTTCTAAATAGTAGCAAAAGATTCCAAGTCTTAAGCATAGCTATATAGATTTTACATCTCCTCCATCCTAGAAAATGGTTTCTAACTTTGTTTTATGGATGTCGCCCATAGGAATGGGAATATGTCCCATTATATGGAGCTGTCAGTCAAAGATTTCAGTCGGGTACAAGAGGTCCCTTGAATTGAGTTCTGAGTAAAATACATACCCAGAAATATCAGTTCAAAGTCCAAAGAAAACAGAACAAAAGAAATGAATCAAAAATAGCCCCTAGATTTCTGCCAAAAATTGCAACCCATATTCTGCACAAATCTGTGTAAAATGTTAGCTACTAGAGATCATCTTTCTTTTTAAAGATTTAGGTGCAGCTTCCAACTTCAATTACTTTGTTTTCTTATCAATAGAACTACATCATTTATAAAACAGGCAGAGGAGCCAGCAGGCTACTTCTTCCCGGGACATCCTTGCCAGGAGGGCTTATGGGGGGCGGGGGAGTGCACATTTGGAGTAGGGAGGGGTTATGAGGAAAGAGCACAGTGCCACCTCTTTCTAAATCCCTGCTCCATTCCTTCCGTTGTAAATAGCCATAGAAAACAATGCCTAAACACTATTTTGCTGGAAATACAATTATTTGCAGGTGTCTCAAACCCATTTAGGCTCATTCACTCTTCTTTTCTCCTCATTGACATTAGTTTAATCTGTGGAAATCAAATCACAATCATGCCAGACTTTTTACCTCATTAGTTTTCTATTGTCTCTTCTGAGGCATTGCACACTTCCACCTCCAGGCAAGGCTGGCTCTCATCTGCATTGCTTCCATCCCCTCCCCATTTTCACTCTTCTAAGTAAGAAACACTTTTAATTCAATAACTTAATTACTTCTGGAGCTAATTCAGAAAATTTTTACCTGCATTTTTTTTTTAAACTGGCAAGTTTGGGAGATAAACGTGTTTCTGGCTGTTACTCAAATTATGCACAAGATGTACATGAAATGCCCATACTCCCAAGATTTGCTCCCTAGGTAAACAGTAATTCTCTATAGATGATAAATTATATTAAGTATATGGATTTCCATTTTTTCTTTTAAATCAAAGCAACATATTTCTTGGTAAATTCCAGAATCTTGTGTGTCTTTAGCACTAGGATAAGAATTGTTTAATATTATATGAACTATATTTGGATTGGGGTTAGGGTACTCACTCTGTATAGCCAGGTCCATAGGATCATATGAGGGACATTAATGAGAGAATGGAGCTGTTTTTTCTGCAAACCCTTGAATTTAAACATTTATTACGGCATTTTTACTTCTCCCAATACCTCTCTATACACATAGTAGATAAAATGCTGAAATTTCTTGTCAACTAACCATAAGTTATTAGTAACAATTATTATTATTAAGTCAGTTAACAATAAGTTATTATTAACAATTAATAATAAGAAAATATGTTCCATACTTTGGCTGCCACACTGTTTCTAAATGATTTTGATACATAGTTGAGGCTCTGAAATCTAATTTTCTGATTTGGTGCTCAGGGTCAGTTACTACAGGCTTCAGAAATTGGAGTCAATAAGGAAAATTGTTGAGAATTCTTTGGGTTACTACGTATTTCCGTGTTAAGTATATTATTAACTACTCAAGAAATCTAAGTTATACTCGTACAATGTCATGAAATGTTACATTCATTGTTTCTTTTTTGAATATCAGCAGAAATTATCTGCCATACCAAGAGCCTCAGACCTCGTAAATAAACAAGTTTTACTTCCTTGAAGGAAAAATACAGTAATAATCACCTTTGATTGTATAAGATCATAATCCACATTGTCATTCCTGATTCACCCCATGCCAAGAACACAGGATGATTTACATATGCTCTAATCAAATATTTGGGGGCTGGGAATTCTCACTGCATATCTCTACATCAGGATTATGTGACATGCCTTGGATTCCAGCCAGATTTGCGGCTCTTCATTTTTAAAACAATAACCACCTGCTAAAAGAAAAAAGAAAGCCATTTCCTTCTTGCCATTTGTTAGCTTAGGATCAGCAGAATCCTCCTGCTGCTCTGATTGAAGTGCAATAGCTGCAAGGTTGAAAACTGAAATCTCGCACTAAGCACTTCATTGCTGCTGGCTTGTAATTTTTTTCTCTTCAAAAATTACATACACAAAGCAGTTTTAGACTCTGTAATCAGATATTTTGCCTCATACTTCTGTGTGATTTGGAATGTTTTCTTTTTCTTTCTTCTTTTTCTTCTCTGAGAGAACGAGCTCGGCACAATCAGCGCTTTCAAGACGCACGCTACACAGGTGCTGCCCCGCACACTGGACCCGCACTGCTGCTATCTGACATTTGCGGATTTTGACCAAGCTAAATGAGTAAGATAAACTCAGACTCGTTAACTTTCATGGGGTCAAAAACCTTCACCTCCAAACTCCTTTCCTTTTGCTTGCTGTCCAGCACTTCAGCAATCCGTAGACATGGTGCAGCAAGGAGAGAAGTCTTGGCAGGGGAGACCCAAAGAGCATGCAGAGGCCGAAAGTACAAAGGACTTGGTCTCAGCTTCGAGGGTTGCTGAACAGCAGGCTCAGATTTTGCAGGGCCATGATATGCACCCAGCTTAGCTGAGGTAGGGGGATTTTCCCAAGTGTCCTCTGGTTTTTCTCCATGCTGAGCTGACCGTGGCATTACCATTTTGTATTCTTGCCTATCCAAGTACCTACAGTGTATAGAAAGCACTTTATAAGTGTTCATAAACAAGCAACAGAAAAACATTTTGAACAAAATGATATGTTTTAATTTTAAAATGTACAATTAAAATGGCATGGTATTTGCAATGTTTTAGGCACCATCACCACCTTGGACCTGACGCTTTCTCCTCAAAATATATTATTATTTATAAATATATTTGTGGTGAAGAGCTGTACTTTTAAAAGACAAATACAGTACATCGCTTCAGTATGTTGTGATAATACACTTTCATTTAATAGAAATTTAAATTTACATATATTTTAAGTTCTTTAAAATGGAACTTTTTAAGTATCTGTCTTTATACTATGTACTATTGGGTGTGTGTGTGTGTGTGTGTGTGTGTGTGTGTGTGTTAACCAGTTTTTTTTAAAATGTCTTCTGACCTTAGACTTCACTTATCCAAAGAAACATCACCCACCCTTTGGTTCTCAGCTTTTTGTATCACATGTCATCTATTCACTCAGGATTAAACCTGTGAAATCATCTCAGAATCCTTCCCTTCCTCCATTGATATAGTGTCAGAGAATACAGGAAGTAGGCAACAGAATTGGATCCGGAGATACTTATATATGTTTCAACTCTTAATCTTAGAATGTTTAGAAAGCAACTATATAGTAAAGTAAACTTAAGCTAAGACATGACTAAAAATCCATATTTCTCATTGTCTTCTTAGGAATTGAAAACACTTTTTGGCAGCCTTTCTGTCATATCTGATTGGAATGTCTCAGATTTTCCATCTTTACCTTGAAACAATGATGAAGTTCTTATACTTAGGGCATGAGAAACAACTGCTGTTCTATTTTCCTTTAGAACATGTATCCTTGTACTATTATCACTTACTTCAACCAATGGATTCTTTGCAAAGGTCATCTGAAACCATTTTTCTAATGTATTAGGGTTAGTTTATCTAAAATTAAATGTTATCCATAAATACATTTATTTGCAAAGAGCTCCAATACAATAAAAGCCTATGAATGTGCCCTTGAAGTCGGGATCAAGGCCTTTGTTCCTTTGGCCTCTCCGTGCCCCCCAGTTGAGGCTGGCAAGCCCTTTGCTTTATGAAATGACCCTTCTTCCCCATGAACTTTCAGTCCTCATTCATGAAATGTGACGATGTGGTGTGTGCATCCAGAGAAGGTGCTGGTGCCAATCTGCATGTTAAACGTTAGTGAAGCAAAACTTTTTAATATCTTTGTATTTTTTAAAAGCCCTATTGGTAGAAGTTCTAATATTTCTTCTAGCATCCCAATGGAGCATCCTGAACCTCCCCTCATTTTAAAAAACTCCCATGTAATCTACCCCATTTGAGGTATTGTTTCTGTATCGGGATTCTCCAGAGAAACAGAGCAAATAGGATAGGATATCTCTCTTTCTTGCTCTCGCTCTAGCTCTATTTATCTCCAGAGAGCTAATCTAAAATATTAGAACTTCTATCTCTCCAGACAGAGAGAGAAGATGGGATTGATTTTAAAGAATTGATTCATGCAATTGTTGGGGCCAGCAAGTTCTGAATCTGTAGGGCGAGCCAGCACTCCGGTGATTCAGGCAGGAGTGGATATTCCAGTCTCGAGCCTCGGGCAGGAAACGTGAACAGAATTTTTATGTTGCAGGAAGAAGGCATAATTTCTTCTTTGGAAATCTCAGTCTTTTCTCTTAAGGCCTTCAACTGACTAGAAATGGCCAACCCACATTATGTAGGGCAATATGCTTTACTTAACATCAACTAATTGTAAATGTTAACTGGACCTTACAGCAATATTTAGACTAGTGTTTGATCAAACAACTCATCACCATAGGCTAGCCATAAAATTAACCATCAAATCTATCACCATTGGCTGTGTTGTGGTGATGACCTACAGATGAGGAAGAGGAACCTCACCACAGTAGTCAGACAAGATCGCAGGCTGCTTTCCTCTTCTTCCTGCTTATCCCAACTCCAAAGGCCTCAGTGCAGGGAAAAGGGAAGGGAAAGCAAAGATAAAACAACACCCTCCCACTCACTCTGCTTTAGATTCATGCTTTTTCCTGTCCTGAGAGAGAAGAGCTTTCAAGTCAAATCAAAGACTGAAGCTTAGAAATCAGCATGACTGCATCTTCATTACTAAATTGAAACTGTGGTAATCACTGAAGAGGATGACAAACTTGTGGAACTGAACGAAGTCCACGTTGAGAGAAGTGCGAAGAGTAAAAGGAGAGCTCAACACACCAGAATGGCAGCCACATTGGAAAATAACAATATTATAGGGAAATGAAGTATGTTGAGACTACATAGGCATGGAGTTCTGCACATGTGCGAGGGGCTGAGAGAGCTAAGATGACGACGACGACAACAACAGAAAACACCTGAGTTGGGCTGATGGAGGGAAGCCTGGAAGTTGTGTCACTGTGGGCGTAACATATCTTCCAGATGGATCATGTGGACAGGCTTGCAAAGAGTTTTGCAAAGAGTTGTGGCCGACCAGGCATGGACAAGTGTTGGCGGTTACCAAACATCCACAGAGCATGACCTTCAAAGTCAGGTGCATATTGGTTTGAGCCTGGACTCTGCCACTTTGAACATGTTGCTAAACCATTGGGAATGACAACAGTACTTGTTTTGCAGAGCTGCTGTTAGGGATAAATAGTGGCACAGAATGGATGCTCTAATAAATGGTAGCCTGAGTCTTAATCATCCTCCTCCTCCTCATCATCAGATATTACAAGTTCCTTTTCCTCCTGCTAAAAGCGAAGCATCTGGTAAACTAATTTACTCTGCTGAAAGATTTATGTTTTTTAAAAAAAGTTACTGGCTGCCTTTATAGAACTCCTATACCATAACAGGCACTCTACTAAAAGCATTTCTCAAGTAATTGTCACAAAAATCCCACAAGGTAGATACTGTCTGCGTTTTACAAATCAGAAACATCACTGAGGCTTAGAGAGGTCGCACAGTTCGTTAGTGGCAGAGCCGTGCTGTTTCCACCATTCCAAACCGCCTCCCACTGAGCGTGAACCTCATTCTGGGGAATTGTCAATAGTATGGAGTGTTGAACGCTGAAAGAAAATGGCTATGTTGACAATACGTTTGAATTATAGTAAAAAGAACTAACTAAAAAAAAAAAGAACATAGGTAATAAAACATTGATAATAAAAAGAACATAATTATAAATGTATCTTTGATTTTATGAGAGTAGATTTCAACATATCTTTGATTTTAAGTGAGAAAATTTCAATGTTTGAGCAGGGGTTTGGGAAAAGGGAAGGATGGATCTGTTACCATGGACATTAGACTCTATAAATGGGGAGCAATCATCAAATTTATGACAGTAAAGTTAAATATGGTCCAAGGGGGAAACCAGACAGGAAGACAACAGAGAAGCAGGTGTAGCTACAAAGGGATTTCTCTGATGAAGTTGGATTCTAAAAGACCTTGATCAAAATGTGAAAGTTGTTAAATTACAAACAATTGGCACAAACCAGAAGGCTTTGTGTTCACTTGGCTAAGTCCAGAAAAAGGTGGGGATTGGGGAGTATACCAAGGATCACGAAAATATTGTTGAACATTTGTGGAAGCAAGAAATAGAAAGTGTTGCACCATTGTTTGAAATAGGTGATGTAATGAGAAGATGACAGAGAAAAGGCAGAATAACTCATCTCCAATTTTGCTTACTTTTTTCCTCCAGGAAAAATTATCTCCAAACTGTAAGTGTTCAGGTACATATGGTAAATAAAAACAATCTGGAACTGCTTTGAATGAAAGTCTTCAATCCCAGATATATTTCATTCCCAATAACCTGCTGGTGGAATTGCAGAATTGCTCCTAATAATCCAAGAGAAATCAAAATTAGGAAAAAAATACACAGTCAAGCCATTGTTTTCCCCAAATTCCAAGTGTACCAAGATATCTCCTACTTCGCCAGAAACATCAAATGTTCCAGGTTAGGCTACCATAAAGAAGATAAGGCAAGGACAACAGAAATTATTGAGCAAAAAAGCTAAGGTAATTTATCACTATTTATCCTTTTAAGGAAAAATGAAATATGTAGTTTCTAGAGTCTTAGGAGTTCTAAACCTAAATCATAGATCTTGGCATCCCTCTCCAGCAAGATCACATTCATCCCCTTTTCAACTTTATACAGCATCTAGAAACTGAGTCTTAATGTTGAACCAAAGCCAACATTTCTAGAATGTGCTCTTCCTCTATGGAGGGAGTACCTGCCCTCTACTACAGAGTGCCAACTGCGGGCCTATGCATAGAATTCTGCATGCAGTCCAGTTCTGCTATGTTTGAGTCATTTTTTTGTATGTTTTTTGATGTTTTTGAATGGGTCATACACTGTTCACAATCTCCAGAAATCCCTTCTGTCACTATTTAATCATGTACACTACCTGCCTAGCAGCCGTGGGTGTCATATGAGTCTGCAACCTTCTTCTGGGGGCACAAAAAATAAATGTACTCCTTCTCCTTTTGCACCCCTTCATGCTCCTAAAGCCTAATGATGTTTCGAACAACTCCGAGCCCGTTGCCACGCCACTACTGAGGCCTTCTGTCAATGACTCTCAGATATTCTTATTCCAGCCCCCATCTCATGGCCAAGGATTCTGTGACCTGTATTACCAATCCTTTCCACTATCCAGAGCTTAGCAATAAAAAACAATTGCAGAAGGTTGACATTTAAATGTTTTAAATAAACATGCATTGTTAACAGCATAACTTAATTGTTCATTGGTTATTTCATAGAGAAAAATATTTTGTGTAAAAATTTTATTCTCTGCCTCTCTAGACATTACTGAAAAATGGGAATACTTGCCTTTCAGAATCATTGTGAGCATTAAATAAAGCTAAGTGTATTTTAAATGCACTATAAATTAAAAATAGCCTGGTGTTTTTATTTTGTTTATTATATACATTTTTAAGTTGTACGAATTTATGGGCAGCAGCATGTCACCAGCGAAGGGTTACCATGCAAGCAAATTTTTGAGAGGTAGAAGTGTACATTTTCTTTAAGAAATACATACAGATTATTTACATTTTAACTGTAACACCACTATGCCTTCAAATCAAGTAATTAAACAATTATAGGCCCAAAATATTGTTGAAATAAAAATGCATCCTATAAACTCTATGATTAAATAAGCCACAACCCATTAAACTGATGTGAAGAAACAAAGCTAATGATAATTGATCATTAAAAACTAGAATAAAGCTAGAATAAAAACTGAAAGCAGCAGCCAGTTCAGTTACACTGTTAACAGAGGATTCTTTCTGAACTTGGAGCATTCTAACTAGCTGGATGGGCACTTACATACAGGGGGCTCTGTGATGTTGCCAGCAGCCAGACCACTGAGGAGCAGATTGCTGCTCCCAAACGCAGGGGCCATTCATACTACTTTATGTACACCAAATCGAGTAGTCTTTTAAAATTCACCTACTCATATAAATGAAAGGCAGAGATCTGCAGGTCATTTGTCCTTAAGAGCCAAGAAGCCTGGCTGATAGAGTAACCATTATCTGGAATGTTCCAGCAGAGAGAAAAGGGCATTCTGGAGAGTCTTGTATCAGCAATTAATAGTTTAATCGAAAAATGACACACATCACCTCTGCTCTTTGTTGAGCTGTTTTTTCTTTCTTACTGAGTGCATCACTATCAACTCAAATGCCTAAGCCACATTCTCCTTGAGAAGGAAGAAATAGAGATGGGAAAAGAAACAGGAAAACACTGAAGCAGAGGGCAGGACTCAGCAGAAATCCTTCTCTACATAGACATGCTCCACTGAACAATAGGGATGCATCCTAAGAAATGCACTGGTAAGCGATGTGGAGTTCACCTACACAAACCTAGACAGTATAACTAACTACATGCACCTGAACGATATGGTGTATCACTTTCATATACGTGGTCCATCATTTACTAAAATGGCATTATGTGGCGCATGACCATGTTTTGGTGAAGTACAAGGCACTCAAAGGAATAGGTAGCTTGATGAGATTAATGGAATTTTTGAACTGCTATGTAAAGGATTGAAAATTTCAGCCACCCAGAGATGAGTAAAAAATTTGTTGGGCATCAAGTCCCAAGTATGACAACTATCGAAAGAATTATAAAATTTTTGACATGCACCTCAGTGAAGTGAATAAGAGAACTGACTAGTTCCTAATACACAGTAGGTGCTCAGTCAATGCTATTGAATGAATGAACAAATGATTCCAAAGACTTGCGTGACAAGTGTGTATCTGCTCTATAACCCCATGAATTTTTTGACTCCCACCCAATGTTCAGAGTTTTGCCTCAATTAAGTTTACCAACTCTTTATTCTCTCTTAATGTTGCTGCAGCTCCAAAATATGAATACAGCTGGTCCTTTTTTTAAAAAAACAATTTGCAAATGGTTCTTCTATTCCTCTAGGTAGTGCTAACTTAAGACCAAGGGGGAGCACTTAGAACAAACCAACTCAAGACTTGAGGACATCATATCGGAATTGGAATTTGGAAAACACAAAATTAAAACTGGCTAACAGGTTATCACTGAAGAAACCCATCCATACCCCTCACAGGGAATCCACAGCTGGCTCTCTGTTTTTATAAATGGCTTGCAATAGTATTAATAGAGGACTAGAATATTCTCCTTCTCCTATCTCCTCACCCAGGCCTCTTTTATTGGCTTCCCCTCCATGTAGAGGAAACAAGCAAACACACAAACCAAAAAATAATGTAATAATCTCTTGACTCAAAGAAGATATTAATAAGTCCTCACATTGGGGACAGGGTCTGCAACTTTAGGTGAAACAACGTATAATGCAACAAATGTTACCATAGGCGAATTGCTATAAAAAAGAGTCCAGTACCGCTGGCATCTCATTAATGTTTTAACAAAACGATATTGAACGAAATGACATTATATGAGGATCCACTGTATTTTATTATAAAAAGCGACTTAACTCCTCATGACACCCCCCTCACCCCTGCAGAATATGCCTGGCCTTTGCATACTCAGCAGCCCGTTAGATTGTTCCCCTCCAAAAGAGTGGTACCAGCTTCTCTAGAGCTGATTTCAGTTGCCAACTTTAGGACATGAAGAGGAAACAGCTATGCAAAAATACAGCTTATTTTTATTCCTGCCACAATTACTATAGAGAATGGTGGATGAGAAGGTTGTCAGACTTAAGAAATAGAAGGCATGAAAGTGCCCGGTGTGTTTCAAAAGGGCGAGAGGTTTATTTTGCCTCGACTTCAGGTTGGTAGGGGGGAAGTGCTGGGAGATGAGATAGATGGATAAGGTAGGGGCCGCATTCAGGGTCCTCTGTGCCACACTAAGAGTCCGTCAGGGAATAGCAGAGCTTTGCAATTGGAAAGATGTGTGCTGACTTGTTTTCAGATGGTTCACTGCGGCAACAGTAAGGAAGATAAAGTAGACGGACACTGACGAGAAATGATGTGGACAAGGGCAGTAGGCAAAAAACAGACAGCAAAACTGACATGGCTTCCTTCCCTATCCTCACATGCAAGCTTTCCCTATCTCAACTGCATTTCCTTTCATCTGTGAATTTCAAATTTAGTTCAGAAAGTTTCTTGTAGAGCTTGTCAAAAATATTTTTTTCTAGAGTCCACCCTACCAATTCTCACTCAATAAGGAGTGAGGAGAGAGTTTCAGATATTTGGATTTTAAAGCAACAACTCAAGAAATTCTGGTCCCCATTACCAAGGTCCTACCCTCCTTCCAAGCACCTTTGTCATTCTCTATAAAGCCTTTCCCTGCAACTCTGGTCTACATCGAACACACTCGGAACCAGCCTGCCCTGCTGCTCACTGTTTATGGTGGAATTTCTTCAACTTCAATGTGCAGATCTTGTTAAAATGCAGATTGCATTTCTAGCAAACTCCCTGGGGATGCTGATGCTGCTCGTCCATGTTTCTCCCCTGGAGGACTAAAGTCACCATGTCATGTGTTGGCACCACATTATAAGGACGATCTCTTGCCTGTTTAATGCAAGTGTCTTGCCTCCCAACTTTACTGTAAATTCCCAGAGGCCAAGTTTGAATGCCTTTGGGAGCTCCTCACATCACTAAGGACTGGACATACAGCTGGTGCTTTACAAACACAAATCGAATTGAGTAATTCAAAGCAAAAGAGCAATAAGCTTCCAGACTTCAGGTTGGAAATAAAGAATAAGTAGAGAACCCCAGCATTAATTCTTAATTGCTATTGTTCCTGTCAGGCACTTTCATCATAAAACTACATTGAACAGCCAGGGGTGGGGAGCACGCTCAGTGAGACATTCAAGACCAAAAATCTGAGATGTCTACATTAGCAATGCAAAATGAAGAAAGTACAGCTTTAATAACTTCGAAGACAGCTGCACTTTTCCAAGAATTTCTGGAACATCTTCTCAAAAAGTTTTATTAATTTTATAATTGTAGTTTATGGCCCCCTCCACAATGTAGATAAATTACTGGGCTTAATGGCATAAAAATCAGGTCCCAGCCTCAGAATGAGGTGTTTGTTTGTGTTGTTTATTTGTTTGTTTATCTTTCAGAGTCAGGGAATTGCACAGACTCAAACGGGAATCCCAGACTCTCAGGTGTGGTCATGTGCTGACTAAGCAACACGTGCCTGAACCTGCTTTACAATGCTGAGTTTTTAATATTTTTATTCAGAAACAAGCATAGAATTGAATAGTAGCATCCGTGTTAGGTAAGTTGAGTACAGCCTGCTAACGCTAAAGCAACAAAGAACCAGAAGGACAATATAAACAAGAAGGTATAGAAGGCAGCTTCCTGAACAGAAGAAAAATGTATAGACAAGTAAGATAGCAGAGCCACATTTTCACTACCCAAGACTGCCCGGGCATCCTATCCAAACACCAGAATACAATTTATTATCTTAAATTATATGAGCATAGGGCATCCACCAAGGCCATTTTGAGTACTTTACGTCATACCAAACTATTCCACTCTTTGAGTCTTCCGCTAAGATGTCTTAGACATCAGAGGAGAAAATTCAAATATAATACAATGCTCTGCCTCCTGAACTCCACATATGTCAGAATTCTAAATGCAAGAAGAGCTATATTTTGTTGTAAGAAATTTGTTCATCACTACCTGTATATGAAAGAAAATGATTAAAGTCTCTTGGAAACTATGCCAGACATTACATACTCTAAGATAACAAAGTATTTTTAGGCAGGATATTTTAAACCATTGTTACCAATTGAAAGGATGATTTAATTTTAGCAGCTGTTCATAAGATGTTGTAAGGAAGTTAATCCATTATTATGTCATAAAATACCTTGTTTTTAATATCAATTTTGCTATAAGGATTTGAAACAAAAATTTTCCTAGGAATATACATTACTACATGACAGTAAGGTCATTTGTATATATTATAATACAACCATAACTGTGATAGTTATTCTTTTGTGAAAAAATTTTAAGTGATCCTTCCAGCAGAACATTAAAAGATTATAATATATGTGTGTGAGCATGTATGAATGAGAGGCTAATTCACTAACAATGCCCATGAGGTTAGCTCAAGAATCTCAGGGGCTAGGTGTTTTGTCATGATGGGCCATGTCTAGCACAGGGAGTGGGGATGGGGTGGGAATGTAGGGATCAAAGCATAACTTGAAAGATCTAGAAACTTTTTACTGCTTTTCATGTTAAAAGTTTGAATGGATGGCATCAAAATCAACATGCATCTATTACTCCAACAAAGGGACTTACTTTGGAAAACCCAATTATTTCATTTGTTTACGGTTTTCCAGGTATCTGGCTGCATTTCCATCAGCATTGCCTGCAGAAAGGCACCATGATAGAGTTTGGAGGGACGTTCTAAACTGCCAAGTCTATCATAACACCGTGCTCACGTCCTGCTGATGGGATGGGAAGCTGATGGCAAACATGTCTTTTCACCAATATTATCACCAAATTTTAGCATTCTCATAGCAGCAAGATTCAGGGGCTGCCTGGACAAAGCCACACATCTAAAGTTACTGTTACGTTTCATCTAATCCAGAAAGCTTGCAATTGTAATATAACTGAACTTTTTTTTTATGGCAGCTATAGATCGACATTGGAAAGGAATTTCTTGGAGGTTCTATTTGTATGCCTCTAAACTGTGGAGTAAATTTAGTCACATACATTGCAAAACAGAAGCCAACCTTGGATGCAGTACTTTGGATGAGAATGGTTTGCCCTGGACTGAATGTTTTCAGGGCATTAGAAGGCTCCCATCCAACCTAATCAATTTTGTGTAGACATGATTCAACATCCAGTGTTGGCTCCGATCAGCACAAGTGTCAGTCATGGAGCAGACTCTTGCCCGCAGCCCTCTGCCCTCGTTTCCTCACGGCAGAATGTGTGTGGTTCTTCCCGGACAGTTCCCTTTCACCTGCGTTCCAGTTGTGCTCAGCCCTGACAGGCTTGCCCGGTTGTGGCAGTGACCATATGGCTAGGCTCAGCTGCACCCTGTCTTTTAATAACGCCATCTCCCTTACTGCCCAACTCATCCCATTTTCACGGACGGTACTGGTTTATAGATTCTCGCTCAAACTACCCATTCTCACAAACGCACCCATGATTCCACTCACATGAGCGGTGTCTTTGCATTCCCACACTCACAGGGATGTATCTGGCTGACCATGGCTTATGTACTTTATTTCTGAAAGGAATTAATTTAAAACATACAAATACAGTTGCCTTTAATGTCCCAGCTTAAATTCCATTCCATTAATTTCTTATGTCATGGAATATAATTGCTTTGCACTCCAAATTTATCAATTTTTATTCTGCCGTGTATTCAATAAATTGGGTCTTTTCTCAAAAATCATATTTTAAAGAAATTTTAAATACTATTTTTAAGCATTTTCTTTTACTTTGTATCTACCCCAACAGATATATAAGCATACATTGCCACATTTGAGAAAATTTAAGACGGTGAAAGGCACCAAGAAGAACTGAAATAAAGTAATTTTTAACATTGTTTACCACATAACCCCCAAGATTTTCCAAACTTATTTTTTAAGATTTTACTTATTTATTTATTTTTAGAGAGAGGGGAAGAGAAACAGGGAGAGAAACATCAATGTGTGAGAGATACATTGATCACTTACCTCTCACCTGGGACATGGCCCGCAACCCAGGCATGCGCCCTGACTGGGAATCGAACTGGCAACCTTTTGGTTTGCAGGCCACACTCACTCCACTGGGCACCACTGGCCAGGGTCAAACTTATAGTTTAATAATTCATTTTATCTAGTATATATATACAAAGGGGCACTCCCAAAAACAGAATTATATTCTGGAAGCCTTGTAGTACAGGCTTCTTCCTGCTAGGTGAGTGGTCTAGAAACCCATCTGTATCAGTGTGCCAGCTGGCGTTGTTGTAAGAGGCTGTGTTTGGCTTCAGTGGATTTTTCTGAAGACTCTTTCAACGGATTTGCCCATTTCATGATGAATGATTTATGAGCATACCTGCCCATACTGTGGTGAGTGTTTAGCAGTTTTGACCAAAAACAGCATGACCCCTGTGCCCCACCCTCCCTATTCACCTGATCTCGCCTAAGCAACTTTCTTTTTTGTTTTCCTGGATAAAAACATTCCTCAAAGGGAAATGTTTTGCCAAGGTGCGAGAGGTGAAACAACAACAACAACAAACAACAGCAGAAGCACTAAAAGGCATCGAAATCAATGAGTTCAAAAACCATTTTGAACAGTGGAAAAAACATCTCAATAGGTGTATTGTATCAAATGGAGAGTACTTTCAAGATGACTGAAGTTTAAACATGTAAGAATAAACACACAATTTTTAATAAGTAAATTGCATTTTGGGGGGTCCCCTCTCAAATTGTCTTAGTCCATTTGGATTGCTATAACAAAATACTGAAAACTGGGTAGCTTATAAACAACAGAAATTTATTTCTCACAGTTTTGGAGGCTGAGAAGTCCAAGATCAATGCACCAGCATGGTCAAGTTTTACTGAGCACCCTGTTCCTGATTCATACCTGGTGCCTTCTCCTCATGTCCTCACGTGGTGAACGGGACTAACAAGTTCTCTGGGGCCTCCTTTATAAGGGCGCTAATCCCATTCACGAGGGCTCCACCTTTATGGCCTAAGTACCTCCCAAAGGCCCCACTTTCAATACCAACACATTGTGCAATGAGACTTCACACTTGACTTTAGGGGACACCAACATTCAGATCATAGCACCTATGAAGGAATAGGTTCTAACTGTTCTAGGAACACTGATCCATCAATGAAAATCTAAAGAAACTATTTTCAAATCCCCTACTAGTGGGAAAAGAAAATTCACATACTATGCTGGGCTCTTAACTCCCTGCTTCGAGGATGAAGCAGCACAATCCCAGCAGCCAGTGACACTAGGAGCAGCCGGGATGGAATAACTGCCCGCAGGAGAAACCACACTCCCTGAGCCTTTGCGTCACTCTCAGGACCTCCGCTTCCAGAGAGGCAATGCTTGCTCAAATCACAGCATAGGCGACACAGGTAGGACACGTTAACATGCAGTGCCATTGAGAGAAAAAAAAGATGGCCAGTCCCCCTGTGTGTTCCTTACATATCCCATTCCTGCATGTTCTCCCTGCGGGAATTTCATGTATTTTGGCCAGATTATATTATTCTTTTAGGTTCACCTCAACATAATACTGAAGTCATAAGTGAAGCAGTTGGTTTAGAATGGATTGTGCCTTTGGTCACTGTGCTCTTTCTCAATCATGTTTTTTCAGACCTAAAGTTTGCCGCCTTCTCTCCTGCCACAGAGACTTCACATACGTTGTTGCCTCTGCCTACAACCTGCTGGTTTCTTCCCGTTGAAATGTCAGTCTCCCTGAGAGGCTTTCCTTGACACCCCACATTCTCCTATTATTCCCTGCATCTTGCTCTTGTCTTTCATGGCACTTATCTCAATTTACAATTCCACATTGAGTTGTCTCTTGTTCATTGCCTATATCCACTTTTAGGTTCCCAGCTCCGCCAGGCAAGGGCCACATGTCTCCATTACCCACCACTGTATACCCAAACCTAGCAGAATACCTCACCCAAAGGAAGCACTTCAAAAAATAGCAGTTGGGCAAGTGAATTAAAAGTCTGACTCTTTGGGAGGAGGAATGCTATTTTCTCATGCTTGCTTCGGCTTCTCAGAACCTTTATAAAACCATCACTTCATCAGAGGGACCTCTTTTCTGTCGTTCCCAGCTAGACCCTTCCAGAAACACCTTCTCTAGGCTATCTCCCATCAGTGAGCATAAGTAATTTGGGGGCTTCGCAGCCAGTTATCACACTGGTGTTCATTACACAATAAGCGCTGGCTAAACACATGCTAAGCATTCTCAGCATTCTAAATTCTTAAAACTCAAGAATGGTCCGTGTCATCCCATGCGATTTCCCTCAGGTACAAGTCATTTACCTCTAATTTGTGCAGCACAGTCTGTTGTGGGCAAGCAAGACGCAGACAAGATTACATGGAGCTCTTTTTCTGTCTAAGGAATTAGGCCATGAGACTTGTCTACATTCTCTCATTTACTTCATTCTCATGGCAACCTGATGAGATGAGTAGCAGCCCATTTTATGGATGGGAAAACTGAGGCTCATTGAGCCAAAGACTCCCATAAACAGGTAGACTCATGTTTTTTCTGTTACACCACAGTGTGTAAAACAGTATGGATGGGGTACATCAAAAACTTTGTGAAAGAAACAGCCTCCTTTGGATTTTAGTCTGGATGTTTCTGAGCAAAGTCTTTTTGCTCAGAAACATCTCAAACGTGATAAATCACATCTACGTGATTCTAAGAATTTCTTTATAGTTTTATGCCTCAAATCAAGGTGTGTTTTATAAGTGGTTCAATGTGTTAGTGTGTCTTTGAATTTTGAGGCTGTTATAATCAAAGATAACTTGGAATCAAAGAAGAGTGGTTTAACAGCTCTTGTGACAGTACCAGGTAAAAAAGAATCGCAATTTTCCATCTGCTCCTAATCATATTTAAAATAAAATTATTACCATTATTTACCACATACCCAGCTATTGTACTGAGCACTTTTTAAAAATCATCTATTGAACCATCATTACCGTAATACCATAGAGTGGGTTATTACATTAGTGCTTATGTTATAAATGGTGAAACTGACACTCAGAAAGGTTCATTAACAAGCCCAAAGTCGCAGAGCTATTAAATGTCGAAGATAAGCCTCAAACACAGGTCCACTTATCACTGAGGCCATGTTCTTAACGACAGTGATTCACTGGTTCTTGGTCCAGCAGCAACGGGTTTGAGGGCTTCCACATTCACAGCAGGACACAGGGCAGCGGTGGTGGCGTTTCTGTTTAACAAGCCATCCATTAGCACAATTAGCACTGTGGCCCAAAGCAATAATAATTAATAATAATAATAATAAAGCATGGAGAGATAGCACACCCTCCCCTGAAGCACAACTGCTCTGTGATCAGCAACACCAGGGCTGCCGCAAGCACTGGCATTCCCAGGAAACTTCATGGCAGAGGTGAGCAAACTGTCACTCCACAAAGCACCAACGGACACCAGACAATAGAGAATTAGAGTCCCACAAGGACTCAGGCATCTCTGCTTCAGTCTTCTCCAGAGTCCAAGTGCAGATGGTTATGCAGAAAGCCGCTGGAATCTCAGCTGATGTCTCTACGTGTAACTGCCAGAGTCCACAGGGCTTATGCACAGTCTAATTTCCCAGAGGATGCGTATGTGCTGATGTTTTCACCTTTAACATAGGATCCTCTAATAGTTGTTATACTCCATGTGCATGTCACTCTTCACAAACTCCTCTCCTGAGGAGATTACCTGAAGTGCCAGGGAGCCACTATCGACTCCTCCTCCCTGGCCAACAGGAGGCAAGGGCAGGCAGGGCAGGGCAGGTGGTAACCAAGAGCGTGGGCTTGTCACTCAGACTGCGGGTTTGGAATTCCTGCTTCTGCTGCGTGCCAGCTGTGTGCTGTGGGCAGCCACAAATGCCTTCAGTTCTTCAGTTTCCTCATCTATAAAATGTTTAATATTGGGTCACATACAATGTTGATATTGTCAGTTATCACAATATCATTACATGGCTATGAGGAATTGATGAGATAATAGGTGTGTATGCTTAGTACAGTACCAGGCATAGAGCAGTGCTAGGTATTATATATAAATATTCAAGCGAACTATCTAGCCATTCTATTCTATGTTTAGTATTCTCCACTCATATACGCAGTTGTCCTTATAAAGTCCTAAATTAAAAGAGCCCTCTCAGGTGTTCAGGAGAGAGAGATGAACTGGATAGACCCAAATAGCATGTAGAGTTCCTTTTCTGGAACCCAGCTTGGGTAGACCAAGTAAGTAACCCTCCTTCTAGAATAAGTTTTCTTCCTGTTGGGATATGTCAATTCTAAATTTCTGAATGATATGTGTTTGGTATTTATCTAGAGCAGAGGTCACAGACTAATAGGCCTACAGAAAGGCAAATTAGTCAAGTATGAGAAAAACATGAGAAAAATAACTAAGAAAAAAACAATATAAGAGAAACAATAAAGCGAATGCCAAGATGAGTAGCAAACGCACTAATCCTCAGAGCTGGGCACAGTGGAAAGTGTCTTGTCCAGGACTGTATGGAACTGGGAGCCCGTCTCTGTCTGAGGGGCTATTAGCCCCAACAAATAATTTTCTGTGGAATTTCAGGTCCAGAATTTCCTATATTTCAAGTGAAAGCAAAAATCTATTGTAGGTACTAATATGAAATCTCCCAAATTATAAATGTCAGCAATATAATTCAAATTATTTTAAAACTATCTGTAGGGCAAAAAAATAAGAGCAATTAATAGCTAGGTGCTTCTGGTCTGCAAGTCCCACATGTTACCCAGGTGACTTCTATCTACCCTCAACTTTTTATTAACTCTGAATGCTGACCTCTGTGAAAGACACTACATGAGGTACTCCTTATTTTCATTATTCCTTCATTCTCTGTTGGTTTGCACATTCCCTCTGTGACTCAGCATAATCTAGAAAGTAAAAAGATTTTGAACTTGGGAGTTCCTCATTTTTTTCTATGATAAAACTGAGAGCAGAAGCAACTTGCCCAAAGGAGCCTTGCGATGCCCAGTCTACCACACTGCCCCTGAGAACGGACCGAGGATGCCGGGATGTCGTCCTACCCCTTGAGCAGTCACTTCGGATGTAGATTAAGAGAGAAAAAAAAAAACTGAACTTTCCTTCTTTTCTGCAAATCACCAGGAAGTTACCGGGAAGACAGGAAATTTCTAGAAGCCTCCCTAAGATAAAAGTGTAACACTGCCTCTGGCATGAAAGTGGTAAGAAGATGGGCCCGGCTGGTGTAGCTCAGTGGATTGAGCGCGGGCTGGGAACCAGAGGGTCCCAGTTCGATTCCCAGTCGGGGCACATGCCTGGGTTGCGGGCCAGGTCCCCAATGAGGGCCATGTGAGAGGCAACCATACATTGCTCTTTCTCCCTCCCTTCTCCTCTCTCTGAAAAATAAATAAATAAAAATCTTAAAAAAAAAAAAAAGAAAGAAAGTGGTAAGAAGTTGGAAGGGGTAGGGACTGGTTCCCAGACCTGATAGATGTGATCCCAATGGTGTGATTTCTACAATTAGTTGACGTGTTACACATTTCCACCTGAACCAATATGGGTTTCAAAAAGATTCTAAACCTAAATCTAAATGATTGCTTACCCATGTGTTGAATTAATTATGCTATTGCTCCCATCCATTAGCAGTGAGTTTTGATCTTCCAAGGCATGGCCTGTTTTCAAGTTGACTACCAGCATTCACTCTATTTAAGAGCCTATTTTGTTGACATCTGGAAGAGTCACTACCAACAGAAGATGATCTGCCTGATTACACCTGTGTTGACTTCTCAACTCTCTCTATTCCTCTGTACCGGTAAGCCATTTGAAGCACAAAGACTTCATCAGCTCTTGGCCAAAATGATACTCAAAAGAAAAAAAAATCATTCATCATTTTAAGACAACCTGGAGACAGCTTCTGGATTCAGACTTCTCTCAACAGATGTATGAACTTGGGCAAGTTATTTAACCCCTATTGTGCAAAGGAGATAATAATGGTACTTGACTAGTAAGAAGGTTAATAAAAGGATAAAATAATCTAATATTCAAGGAAACATCAGTGGTAGCCACATAGTATTAAATCACACATACATGTACCAATCATCAAGGCTTCCTATGTGCGCAGTCAGCACGGAAACATTTCACACATGTCATGTCATTTACTCCTCACAACAGCCCCATGAGTTAGGGATCACTGACTTTCCACTTAAGAAAAAAATAGTTGAGGCTTGGAGAAATTTCCAGTTTAACAGTGGGAACCCGAGGCTTAGCAAATCAAGTGATCTGCCTGAAATCACACGGCTAGTAATTTAAAAAGTCAGTATTTGAACCCAAGCAGCCTGGCTACAGAACTCATATGGCTGGTGCATTCAGCGAAGGGCATAATAGACAGAAAGGTGTCGTTTTAATTGGGAGGAGGTGCAGAAGGAGCCGTTTTAAACATTGAATCATTCAATAGGTTAGAAGTGAAAAAACTCAGCACACAGGAGGGCAGGTAGTAGGAAATCAGGGAAATGGGACTGACGAGCAGGGGGAGGGCCAAAGATAAGCAAGTAGGACCCAAGGGAGGGATTGGGCCACAAAGCTGGAGCATGATGACCCCAGGAATGCCTGCCAGGATGGCGAAATCCTACGGCTAAGATTGAGAAGATGGAGGACAGTGAGTGGTCCAATGTGACGGAAGGGACAGTGCACGGTGGGTGATTATGAGAAAATAAGGGCTGACCACGGGTGCTCCCACTGCCCACTCTGTGTCATCTGTTTACTGACATCAAGTGGCCAGAGACCGAGATGTCCTGGAAATAGACAACTTGGAAGAGGTTCCAGAGGACACCGCATCGCTCTTGTTTCCTCCGCGTGTGTCTCTGATTAGTTTCCTTGGTCAGGGCATGAGCTCCGCACTGCTTCTTTCGCACCAAAACTGAAAACCAATCCCCGACGAAGGGAACACGATGTCTCTCAGATCCTTGCTAACACTTTACACATAGGCACTCTTCTTACATCAGGAGAGATTCCCTAGTTGAAGGGTAAATAAATAATAATGATTAACAATTATTTATAAGTCTCCCCTTTCACAGGAAGAGAAATGTGCCAGATCCTGCTCACATAGGAAGTGGTCCTAGATCCTGTTCTTTTTCTAAGAAAAGAAAAAGAAAACTAAGTATAAAATTGTGCTTCAAAACCCCTGATTTACTTCTTTTAACTTAACACTTGAGTTAAGCAGGAGGCTGCAGGAGACCATGTTATTACTAAATTATGCTTTTATTTCCCCTGGATGTGCTTGATGTGACTTGCTTGCTCATATTGGGGTATTTAGTAAATGATCCCCGGGCCTCAGTTACTTATTTATTTACCAATTTCCCTGGCATTATCAAAAGCGAGGAGCAGCTGTGATTTCCCCTCATTCAAGCACGCAGCTAGACATGTTTAAAAGGCCTGCATTTGCCCAGGCTCCTGCACACTGTAGGACTGTGTTCACTAACGCATGAAAACTGAAGACAAGATGTCAGGGCAAACCTGGGCTTCTAGCTGTGGGAGGGTATGTTCTCTAAAACCTTTGGGCTTCTGATAGACTACTCGCTGATAAGCAAATGGAAAGAGCAGCTAATGGTGGCCATTTAAAGCCTTGGACTCAAGACCGTCTCTTCAATAAGTCGGAGGGAAGAACGGAAAGGGATTTCCACCTCCCCACTCCCATCCTAGGGTCTGTGCCTCCTCACTCAGATGGTACTGTCTGAAATGAGCCTGTCTGAACTGGCCTGGGGCTGATGTCCAGGTGGGAGGCACTAACAGGCATGCCAATTGTTAAAAGATGAACGTATTCCTGTTGGTAAGTCTCTTCTTCCTTGAGCCCCGCTAGCCTGTGAATGTTGCCCTGCCTTTTCCTCCAGCGTGGCCTGGAGCCCTCCACCGTTCAGCCATTAAGGACACTGTGGCCCTGGCACTATTCATGGACAGGGCTGCTTTGTGGTTGATTGGCGTCTGTGTCATCCACATTTATTAAATCTTTACCTCTTCATTGGTCCCATTTAGTACCCCTTGCAGGATTCCAAAATAAATGTACTTTTCCCCCTAGATTCCTCTCTATAGCAAGTGAATTATAGAAAGATTCTTGTGTGTTTAATTTGTTATATTAGTAATCCATGCCCCAAAATACAGTGGGCTTAAACAACACCTACTCTGTTACAGTTTCTGTGAGTTGGGAAGCTGGCAAAGGCTTAGCTAGATGCTCTGGCTCAGGGTCTTTCACAACAGGGCAGTCACGGCACCTGCTGGGGCTGCGGGCATCGCGGAGCTCAGCTGGAGAAGAATCCATTCCCAAGCTCACACGGCTGACAGGATTCGGTTTCTCACAGGTGTTTGGTCAGAGGGTCTCAGCTCTTCCCTGGCTACTGGCCAGAGGACACGCTCAGCTCCCTGCCATGTGGGCCTCTCCATAGGGCAGCTCCCAATGTGGCAGCTGGCTTCATCAGAGAGAAAGGGAGGGGGAGAAGGAGAAGGAGAGAGGAAGAGGGGTCATTTAGATTAAACCCACTTCCATACCCACCCCACTATGAAACAAATGATTTAGTGTTCATAATAGAGACATTAAATAGTGTCTCCTATAGATTATAGTCAACTTGCAAATGAATCAGATCCCAGGTACAGTAGTAAAAAAGCTTTTTAATTCCATTAATCTATCCTGAATTAGATAGATTCAGGCTGGGGACATAAGCCTTTTTCATTTAGAGCAGACAAGAAGGTGCCATCAAAGCTGACAGTGAAAAAACAATGGGCCAGTTTTAGGAACATGTGTGTTTCTGCTGCAAAAAGTTTATCGTGGAACTTATTTTCCCCCTTTTTATCCCACCCCACCCCTTCTTTCCTCATCCCTAGTAGAACCCACACTCACATTATCCCCACTGCATACACTGCCCCCTGACATCCCAGGGAGCCAGAAATTGAAAATGAAAATGAACTGCACTATATGCAGATTGGTTTTAATCACCTGGAACAGATGATGAAGAAAGTGGCAGGTAAGTGCAACTTTGAATTTCCTTTGGATGTTTCTTAAACTACAGAAACAACAAAGAAATTAAATGGACTGTCAAAAGTCAGTGTCAATTCTGGCTTTGAACAACCAGGCTTCACCATATCTATACAAAACCCTAACACTATCAAATCTATTTTTCCATTTCTGTATTAATTAACTAACACATGATGGGCTAAATGAGAGAAGATATACAAAGAAACAAAGCAGACACATTTTACTCCTTGGCTCTGGGAGAATGGAAGGGAGCCCAGTAAATGCATGTGAGCCCAGCTCACCTGAGCTCTGCACTATAACAGGTAATTGCAATAAATCATCCCTTGCCCTGTGATCCCAGCCTAGTGAAGATTAATGGCAGTAGACACTAAAGCTGCCAACTTGGAAGATTTCCGTGGTGGTGGAGAGGAGGCTATGCGTAAGGAATGTGTGATAAAATGCTTCGCTGGGACTGTAATAAACGGGCTGGAAGGGAGCCGAGGTCCTCCTCTGTAATGCAGAGACATTAAGACCTGTCTGATTGTGATGACAGACAGGTATTTGACTGAGCACACTGGCAGCTATAAAAAAAATAGCTAAAAGCTAATGTCAAGATGTAATGTAGACCTGCCACCTGCCATCAGGAGTAATTATGGCTCTGACCACTGGCTCCCAGGGAGGGCAGAGGAAACAATATTGTATCTGACTGCAAGGAATCAGCTACATTTGATTTGTGGCCCTGATGACATGACTGGCCCCACTGTCACCCTTTGTGATAAAGCAGCAGAGCCAGACACTGGCAACTGTCCTCGCCGGAGGGCATTTAAGGGCTGACTTGCTTTCACTTGCTCCAGTTAGGAAGAAGCAGGTATAGGGATGAAAAGATGTGAAGGTCTGGAGACACTGACTGAATACTTTATACTCAGAGAAAGACTAGATTGGACAGATAATTAACGGTGTGAACATCAGTCCAATAGACCCTTCAGAAACATGGGTTTCCAGAAAGCAAGGCTACCTGCCAGGCACGGGGCAAACATTTCAGAAAGCTGTGCACTGTGGACACGGAAGTAATCCTTCCCACGTGGAAGGCAACGTGCTCTCGGGCACAGAAAGAGTGACGATGGCCACACAGGCTTTGAACCTTTGAATCCTGTCGAAGAAGCAAGAAAAGGAGTAGAGAGCTGTCTTGGAAGGGGCCCTCTTTTCATTTGCTTGGGGCGCCATAACAAAGTACCACAGATTGAGTGGCTTAAGCAACAGAAATGTGTTGTCTCACAGTTCTGGAGTTGCAGTTTGAAAGCAAGGAGTTCACAGCATTGGTCCTTCTAAAAACTGTGAAAGAAGATTTCTTCCAGGCCTCTCCCCTCAGCTTGTAGGTGACCATCTTCATGTACACATGGCGTTCTCCCTGTATATTAGCTTATTTCCAAATCTCCCCCTCTTTTAAGGACATTAGTCCTATTGTTCTTAAGATGAGTCCACCCTAATGATCTCACTCTAATTTGATTATCTCTACAATGACCCTGTCTCCAAATAAGGTCACATTCTCAGGCACCAGGGATGAGGACTTGAACATATGAATTATGGGTGGAACACAATCCAGCTCATAACAGGCCCCTTGAGGACTCTACCTGGCAAATGTGCATGGGAATAAAACGTTCTCACTAGTCCAAGGAGAGATGACCAGGTGTTGCTTCACTGAAGGGAGGTCAGGCCAGCAGGATCTGGTTCGAGGCAAAGATTGCCAGATATGTGGCACAGATGTGGGTATGATGTCCACAGGTGAGGCCAGGCAGACGAGGGCAAAAACCCCTGGCAGAGCTGAAGTGAAAGCAGGCAAGCAAATGACAGTCACCAACTAGAAACACAGACTCTGGGGTCCCAGAGAGCATCAGAGGACAACTTGGAGCTAGGCTCTGAAGTGACACAGAAAGACATGGCAATCTTTTTAATAAAGGTCATGTACTTTAATGCACTTGTTTTCCCTTGTTCAGATCTTTTTTAATCAACCCCTTATAGGGTAGGGTTGGCCATACAAGCCCAACCCTGCAAGGGGGCAGCTCACCCTTATCTACCCAGAGTCTATAGGGTTTGTGCCTCTGGGGGTTGGGCATTTTACTAGGAGGATCTGATCTTCCATGAACTAGGTGGGAAGTTCCTTCAAAATCCTCACGATTCACGTCATGGAGGTAATTGTCCTCTGGGCCTTCCTTTTTAGCTGATATGTGGATTTTTGACCAGTGTTTGACAGTACCATTATGAATTAGGTGCAACGTTGCCATAGAAACATTGTCACTCTTACTCTGAAGATAATTTAGAAGCCCTACGTTATGAGAGTGGGTGGGGTGGGAGAGGGGGACCAAGAGAACAACTTTGCAGTGAAGGGAAAGGAAGTCCGATCACCTCACAGGAATTATCCCTTTTCATCCCTAATAACTAAATTTGAATAATCTAGTACCTTTTCAGTGTTTTTGCCTGAAACATTGTCTTGATAATTGACTAGGAAAATGGAGATATAACAGATGTCTCTCCTTCAAACGATGACTTCTCAACAACTGTTTCTCTGATAAGGAAAACATACCAAAGGAATTGTGTTCAGAAAATGGATGGTCCTGTTATTAACTCATAAATTTTTAAAACATCCTTTAGGAATTAAAGGTTTTCATTCCTTGCCAAATGTGTTTTGAGGGTTTAAAAATGGGATTTGAGCTTAAATAATTTGAGCTATTAAATATTAAAGAGAAATATACAGTTTCTGCTTTTGATATAAAAGTCTTTTTAATAGCACAAGTAATTAAGGAATCTAAATTTGAAACCTGGAACCTTGCTCCTCTATGGTACAAAGAAAAATGCTATCTACTCAATAGAGTTTGAAAGTATCAAAGTGGACATGTTTGTTATTGCAAATATTATATGGTCATGACTGAGCATATAAGTCAAGAATTTCTCTAAATTTCATATCTTTTTACCCATAGATAGACTCATGGCACACCAACTCCTGCAGCCAAGCTCTTACTTCTTTGAACAAGAAACTAATAGAGACCTATTAATTTAAAAAGCAAAATCAAGAGTGAAAGTAAGATTACTTAGCAAAATAGTCCCCCCACCAAAAAAACCTCTTGATATATCCCCTAAATACTCATTTATGTATTAATTCAACTTACTACTACTACTACCTTTTAATGATGTTATTTATTAAGTATCTAATGTAGGCTTAGTAAGCTTGGTAAGCATGTTGGTAAGTTTAATAAACACTGTCACATAACAAAGTATTAAGAGGTTTTTTACAAGTACCCTACATGGTAGATAGTATTATTCCCAAATTGAAGATAACATTGAGGCTCAGGGGGGTTATGCCCCATGACCAGGGAGCCTTATGGATACAACCTGTGCATTCTGCCACACAGAGTCCTGCAAAAACAAAAAAAACAAGCTTGGTTTTGTGATCTGAGGCTACCATCTTAAAATTCTTCCTAAATTTGAAAAATAGCTCATTTTGCATGAGGCTCCGCAAATTTTGGCTGGTTTTGACCAATGTCCCACAGGTCTTAGGGGAATAAAAGCAGGATTCAAAAACAAGTCAGAAAGATGCCAGAGCACTCTACATTCTACTTTTATCTTGCTGGATTATATCTTCTTACCATTTTTTTCCATGCAGGTCTTAACAGTGATAGTGTGTTTTTCTGGGAATAAAGGCTTTATTCATATGCATCAAAAAATTTGAGTACCAAGTTACAAGTGTTATGACAAGCTGTATATGTTTTCCACAGATGCCCACAACGGTATCTCCCATTCCACATGTTCTTCTGCAGCGTGACCTTGCCACTCCCCCATCGTGGAGTGGAAACTAATTTTCCTCCCCTCAGACTCAGGCTGGTCTTATTGACTTGCCTTTGACGAATATGATGCAGCTAAAATGATATCCTGAGACTTAAGAGGAAAGATCAGAAGGGACTTGCAACTATGTTGGCTTTTGGAATGCTTCTTTGGGGAGCCCCACTCCCATGGTGGTGGGGAGCTCAAGATACACGGAGAGGCTACTAGAACAAGTACAGGTGCTCCAGTCAACAACCCCAGCCACACTCCCAGCAATCGCCACCATCAACATGGGTGAGTCACCCTGGTCAATTCTCTAGATGGGAGAAACTGAAGAGCAAATCATCCAACTGAGCCCAGTCAACCCACCGAAACTTGAGAGAGAATAATAGATGATCCTAAACCACTACATTTAGGGATGGTTGGTACATAACATTAGAAACCAGAACAAGTATTAAGACACTCAAACAAATGACTCGATTCCTGATTTGTTATTCTTGTTTTTATTTACTGGACTTTTTTTTCTACTGACTCAAGAGTAGTCAGTCTGTGCTTAACAGATCCATTGATTGAACAATAGAGGCTATTTTAACTCCTTCGGGCCAATAAGTTTTCATTTAGATATTATTAACTTAGTTTACATAAGCGTGTTTACTTCTAACCTATCATCTGAAAGTCCTAACATACTTCTAAATGCTCTTAACATAGTCTTCAAGTAAACCAAGCTGGGAAGAAGTGTTCTACCAGTAAGTTAAGTTCTAGTTTTCCAAAATTGAGCTTACCAACACCACCAATCTAGAGTTAACCCTCACAATTTTATTTTTCTAGATTCATACTAAGAATTAAGATGTCTCTTCAAACTCTATTTAGTCTTCAAAGAAGTAATGAGTATTTGTGCACACAACTATAGGCATGCCTTTGCCCACCCTGAGTTGTTTCCAAAGGGAAGCTAACAGCAGAAAACTGAACAATGGATGATAATGCACACAATCAATTACTGGGTATTAATATCATTTTTTTCTCTTTTCTTTGGAATCATCAATCAGCAAACAGTAGCAAATCTGCAAAAGATATTAAAATACCCAGTTCCCAACTATCCTCCCAACGCCACAAATTACCCTCTGCACCATACACACACACACACACAAACTTGTACACCTGAAATAATGCAAACATGGTGTCTGGGATGGATCAGGCTCTATTAAATATGTATTGAATGGGAAAAAAACCCACAAAATTCACTGGTGCTTCAAAAGGACAATTAATATCCTTAGAAAATAATCTGGCCATCTACCAAAAATGCTTGCCTGCAGTCCTATAGCACATAGTAAATGAAACCAGCCTGTGAATTCTGGTAACTCTTATCAAGTTTCCTTTGTCTTTATGTCTGCCTACCCTGTTTCTCTCAATTATAAAAAGTTCTCCACTAGCCTTTTGGTAGAGCATGCTACGTTTTGACTGTTTATAGTGAGGTTATGTTTTGTGCTAGGAAAATCATTAGAGCTCATCCTTCTAATCTAATTTCCTTCCCAACATAACCATCTTTATAAAATATTCCAACCTCTACCAACCTAAATTTAGTTTTCATGCTCCCCTCCCCCGCCTCTCTCTCTCACACACACACACACACTTCACAAATAAGCTATTGTCAATGTAAGAAATGGCCAAATCTGTAGAGAATTTTTATGAGTTTATTTGAGCCAAATATGATGGGTGTTGCAGAGATCTCAAATACTCTGGAAAATAACAGTTTTGCAGCTTCTTTTATGCATTTGAAATTAAGAAGGGACTGTAGGAATGTTTACGGGAAGGTGGAAGAAAGTAACCTGGGGATTGGATTACAGAATAGTGAACAAGATTATGCGCCCTCTTGAGGGCGGTTAAAGCTTACTTCAGAAGTATGTTAACCTAGATGCAGAGAAACAATGGGCAGGACTTGCTTAAGGCAAAGATAAGCCTTTTACTACAACGTGATGTGCCTGGAACATGACTCCCCACCATGACCTGCCCAGTTAGGAATTTATGATCAGATCACCCTGGGAGGCTCCTTTCCGAAGTACCCCCTTTTTTTCATCCATGCTTTCGATGTATTTCCTGTAAAATTCTAGTCAATTACTGTCAATGGGAATTTGTGTCTGGAATTAGGACCATTCACCATGAATTCACAAACAGCTTACAAGTTCTCCAAGTCAGCAACTCTCAGATCTGTTGCAGAAATTTTACCAGACATGATTTCTGGAGAACAGCCAAGAGGGCTGCGGATCTGTTGTGAGTTAGCCAGACTGTTTCCATTGAGCACATCTGACTCTGCTAACATTTAAGATCATGTCCTCCCTAACGTAGAACTTTCGACTTGCCAGCAGAAAAAATAAGACAGCACAGGCCCTGAGCCTGGGCCTGGAGGTTACGGTTTATGAACAGAATCAAATCATGGACTTGGACTTTCCTTCCCCCTAAGGGACAGAAATGATTCAGGATGAAGCAGCTGAGAAATATGGGAATCATTAGCAAGCTAAGCCGTACACAACAACCAAAGGATTAGGAATTCTCAGTAAACAAAAGGACTAGCATTTGTAACCCCCCACCCCTACTGCAAGGTCTTCAAACTGAGAAACTCAGCCATCGCTGGTTCACTTCTTTTCTTCTGAAGGTCAGGGGCAGAGTGCTCAAGACTGCACAGTTACTTGTGACCCAGCAAAGATTAGATCCAGCCCTCCTTCCCTCTGGCCCAGTGACTTCTCTACCACTAACTACTGGTTCCTCCCTTTCTGCTGCTTCCCAAAGCACCACTTTCTAGCCTTGTTTTACCTGTGGTCTTGGATTCTACCTACAGCCTAATTCCAGAGGTGAGAGTGACCTTACAATCTGGGCTTTCTACGGAAGGAAGGGGGAAGAGGGGAGGGTAAGATCGCTGTTTTCCTACTGTCTTCTCTTCTTCCCTGACCAGTTTGCTTCATGATGCCATCTTAGCATTGGTGGGGACTGCTATATTCATACCAGCCTTCCTACTAATTGATTGTAAGGAAATGAGGATTCATCAGTGCACTGATCTCTAGGGATTATCTGCTCATCTCCATGGGCACCCTGCCCCAAAGGTGACCTTCAGGTGTGCACAGGGACATTTCATTGTTTGCAACAATAACCAAAGCACACTACCAGCGTTTCATGGGTAGGCCCAGGGATGCCAGACACCCTGCAATGCCCAGGAGAGTTCCCTGCAGCAAGGCATTCCACCCAGAGTGTTGATAATACTCCATTGAGAAACAGTGACAGAGCTGGCCAGCTAAGGAATAATCCCTTTTCTCTCTGCATAGGCTTCCTACACGGCTCCCTCAGTGACAACTGGACTTGGACAAATTACAGTGTGTCTAGGTCTTTTTTTAATTATGAAATGAGGGCAAAACATCTAATTCATAAAGAGATTGTTAAGGTAAATGACAATGTATACACAATTGTTGAGCACCTGTTAGTGTAGAAATGGAGAGGACTCTGTTCACCAGATTCCAAAGAAAGAAAAACAGAGGAGGAGAATGGGCATCGTTCCACGGGAACCCCAGTGGGACTCAGACCTGGACTTCTAGAAGACTTGGAAGCATGTGTGCGACGTTGGGTGTCTGGGCTAGGGAGCAGTGGAAGAGGAAGGTGGGCTTGAGGGACAACTGCCAGCAGGATGCTAGTGAAGTTTGTGCAATGTGACCCCCAAACCTTCCAGAAAAGTACTAAAAAACATGATGTTATGAGGTTAGATGCCTTGTGAAAACTAGCAGGGGGTAAATTCAAGTCACGTCAGAAATGGAACGTGTGAGAAGGCAGGAGAAGAAAGCTTGGAATCAGAAGAGATACTAACTGAGACACAGAGCTTGTCATTTTAACCTAGTTTATCTGAATTTCAAAGGTATAGAAAAATGGCAGGTCACAGTGGGATAAAGTAGGTACCGAAAAAAATGTATATTTTTTAATTTGAATTAAAGTTCAGCATTCTCATTCCTTTCCCCACTCTTCCAAAAAAGCCTCAGCTTAAAAATGACCAGTATTTATTGATAACTTAACCATCAACAAAATATTGAAGGGACCATGAAGCAGTTGAAAATGCAACCGTGCCCTCAGGTATAGTGGGGTGAAGAATGGGCTTTGGAGTCAAGTATACCCACATGCAATTCAGCTTTATTTCCTCGCAGCCTCATCTTGGGCATGTCATTTGAACTCTTGACTCCCAATAACCTCACCTGTAAAGTGGCAACAAATACCGTACCTACCTATGTATAGAGCAATGCTGTGAGAGGACATAAGACAACCCATGTAAATGTGCACTACTGTTAATGCTGCTTCATGGGCCCTGTGACTCAGTAAGCGTCCACCGAAGTAAAAGGACCTGAGGTGAATGGGTAATTCTGTGTGTGTGCACCTGCTCAGTTACTGCAGTTGCAGAGTGCAGTCACTTAGGATGGAATTAAGTCAACAGATCAGGGGACATAGAGCCTGGATGTGTAAGTCCACTGATTCCTTGATGTTTTACTGCAGTCTCAACACAGCATTTTTTTGGAAATGGGGAACAGGATCCCATTTTCGCAATTGTGTAAATTCACAGAACTGCACTGCTCCCAAGCAATTGAAAACAACCTCTTTCTGGATAATGGAGCAGACTTAATGCTTCCAAAATTCTTCCAGCGTCTGGCATAACACGGGTACTGCATTAGTGTTTGTGTGATGGGTACTTTACACGGGTACTCTAGCCATTGAGATAATTGATGCTGATGAACCCGCTTCCCAGGGTTTAGACACTGAAATGTTTCCATTCTATTTTGAAGCAAGTAC
Organism: Micronycteris hirsuta; assembly: GCA_004026765.1. Lineage (NCBI taxonomy): Eukaryota > Metazoa > Chordata > Mammalia > Chiroptera > Phyllostomidae > Micronycteris > Micronycteris hirsuta. The sequence continues at coordinate 154,924 of PVJI01001653.1, forward strand.
AACAGATGAGTCTGGATAAAATGAGCTGACAGTTTGTGGGACCCAAATATGTAATAAAATGACCGTACAAGGCTCCTCCTCCCTTTAATGGATGGAACAGTGTCATTACATATGAACCCGGCCATTAAATCATTTTGAATGAGCACAGGAAAGTTCCTTTTGCGTGATGAAAATTTTAAACAAACTAAAGAGAAGCTTCAGCATCTAATCAAAAAAGTTCTCTAAACCCATTTATGCATGTCTGTAGGCCTCGCCAATGGTGCTGTCCTAAAGACAAAATGATTTCTGGAAGATGACCAATATCCTGAAAACAAAGCATGACAACATCCCCAGGCTTAGGCATCAGGCAACACATTTAGACTTGAAAACGCCGTAAAGGTAGCTGTAGACTCCTTTTTTTCATTACCGGTTCTCAGTGGCCAGCGCAGTGTCTGGAAAGTAGGAGGCGTGCAATAAATATTTTCAGAATAAATGCCTTCTCAACTACAATATAATTATTTTGAACAGCACCTAGGCAGGCAGTTTGGGCAGGGGCGTGGCCTCCTCATCTGGGTTTCAGGGCGTCTACTGCCCAATGTCACTGCTAAGGTGTTTAGTGTTTCAGCTTTTGGAAAAGGAGGAGCAAGAAATTTGTTAAACCCTACCAGCAAGAATCCTTGACGTATGTGGAAGGAAGTTGCCAAACAGTAAAGAGCAGTAACGATGCCAGGCAGACACTCATCCTTCTGACTGGGATCTTCATTTAATTTACCTCGCTTAAGACTGAGTTGTTTAGGGAGACTTTCAGCTAAATTTCAGACTGAAAAGATTCTGCAGGTGGGTGAAGAGCCCCGATATGGAGATTTGTTAGAGAATCAACCCGCTTTGTGATCTTTATTACTTAAAACATCACCTGAGGGACATCAGTGATGGTGTAAAACAATACTGACAATGGGTATTTGTAGAGCTCTCTGCTGCACCTATCTCAGGCACTGTCTCATTGAATACTCACTAAGGCACCATGAGATAGATACTATTGTTCCCATTTTTTCAACTTCAAAACTTATTCAAAAGATCGTAAATGTCTCCAGGGTGGTCTCATATGTGCTAAGTAATGGAATCTACCTTGCTTGTTTCAAAAGCTCTTGATGAATATATGAACTTCTCATTCAGTGATAGCTTAAGATTTGTCTCTACCTCCTCTCTGCTGCCTTAGACGAAGACCTAGGAGACAAATAAGAGCAATATAAATATTGCTGTGTTTATTTTTCTTTATTCATTTCTACCCAAGTGTTAGCATGACGTGGACCATGAGGGGTCCCAGCCACAGTGACGTCCCAGGACTTGTCTCACACCAGGCCTCAGGGTGGGCAGACCAGAGTAGGTTGGCATCTTCAAAATGTAAGAGAGTTTTCCTTCATCTGCCATTTCACAGAGCTTGCACAGCATTTGTTGTGAGAAGACTTAGGTAAGTTATTCCCTGCTCTGAACCTCCTACGTGGAAAAGGGCACGAACTTTGGATTCACACCGACAGATGGAAAGACTTCTGGGAATCCACCACCAGAAACAAAGCCAGTAAGCTGTAATTCTATGAACTTTCCACCTACTACAGTGGAGTTATCACATATTTCTACATTCATTTATATAGTGGAGAGATTGTCTAAACTTTTGTTGCCAGTGTCTAAATAGCCACTAGCAACATGTGACTACTTAAATTTAAATTAGAAGAAACTAAAATTTAAAATTTCATTTCTTAGTTATACGAGCCACTTTTCAAGTACTCAATAGCACATGGGGCTAAGGACTACAGTATTGGACAGTACACATCCAACAATTTCTGGAATATTCCAATCACCACAGAAAGTAACGCCACTGGACAGCACTAATCTAGATTTTAAACAGAGAGCAAACCCTTGCTGGTCAAATGAATTTTATGTCAATGAAAAGTGGTTATGTGCTTCGATTTTAATGTTAGTTTAATGTAAGGCGTTTTCCCTAATGGGTTATATTAGTCAGAACGCATTCAGTTATAGGGGGATTTAACTCAAAAATAACAAGCAAAAATAGAGAATGTATTTGTTCTTATAGCAGAAGAATCTAGGAATAAAGCTCAACTGGATGTAAATGTTCACATTTCTCATTCTCTGCACATCTCAGCTCTACCCTCTTCTGTCAGCTTGCTTCTTAGGAGCCTGTAATCACATGGGAGCAGAAGTGGCTTCAGGTAGACTGAGGCTTATGTATTTCTTAGGACCCACCATCACAAATTGGACCTCCCATGTCAGTCTGTGATTGGCTTGGCCCTAATTCATCCCTATGCCCAGTACTATGGAATATTTTAATAGGCAAGGACTAGGTGTCAGCTGTGGGATGAGGGGGCAAGAGGAAGGTCACACTAACCCTGATCACATGTACTAAGAATGGAAATAGGATGGTTCCGCCAAAAATATCTGAAGCAAGCAAGTAAGCATACACATGCACACACATTCACTGCAGCTAACCACAGAGTCCCTATCATTTCTAACAGCAGTAGGATTCAGGTAGTAGTTTCAAGGTGGAAGTGCTTCCAGAGTACTTTTTGCTGAAACATGGGGATATTTATTAAGGACTGCTATTCATCACGACAGTTCCTTGACTACTGTCCTAGCATAATAGGGGAAGAGGCATTATGGTTACATTTTAAAAGATACCAAGTGTCTAAACATACCTGGTTTCAGCCTGGACTCTGACTTTTATGAGCTGTATGACCTTGGGCAGACTCTAATCTTAATTTCTCTATGCCTTCATTCTCTCATCTTAAAATAGAGATAATAACATCAAACTTAGGAGGCCCATTTGAGGATAAAGTGACAAGTCACACAGGAACCACACTCTACATGTTGACTATTGTTATCACTGTTATTAACCATCCAGGCAACACAGGATAAACGTCCAATGAGGAGTGAAAACAGTTTGTGTCCAAGGAATCAGGAAAGCAAGCGACCCCTGTGAACTGGCGTGTCCCAGGAGACTTCCCAGAGAATAGAGGAAATGAGCTGAGTTTGAAAGCATGGCTACGCAGGCAGATGGAAGGGGCAGAACACGTCTCACCTTGGAGCCCAAGAAACTCACGCCTATGTGTCTCTGAAGCCCCGTTTCCTCTAGGGATTAGGAAGCAAGAGATGGTGCAGGTAGTTTTCCTTTAACCATTATCTGCAAAGTTGAGAGGCAGAATCGTTTTTTTTTTTTAACATTAATAAAAAGAGCACAACGAACTGAATCAGAAACGTCAGGCGTGTCTTCTGTGCTGTTCCAGGACTGAGCTGCAGGGCTGCTGGTGACTGATGGTGATGAGGTCTCCCCGAGGGGCAGCCGGAGCAGACTGTCGGCTAGGCGCGGTTGTCTTCCAAATGCCTGTCTGTCCGGGGGGTGAGGGCCTCCGAACAGCTGCTGTGCTGCTTTGTAAACAAGTGGGGGACACACTTCTTTAACCTGGAATCCTGCCGCTGAAAAATATGTTTACCTCTCCAAGGATTTGGTTGGAAATGCTTCAAAGATTTCTGCTTGTCCCAGCAAGCTGGAGCTCTGTAGGAAGCGATGTGCTTCATCTCTGAGAACAGTGCTCTCTTTGGGTGAGAAGAGCAGTATTTTCCAGCTTGACAGTAAATAACTTTCTGACTTGGGCAAGAGCACAGGACCAGATTACCTCAGAGGAAGATGAAATGCAGTTTAGCTCATGTGCAAAGTAAATGGGAAGAAAATGTTCCCACCCGAGGTGGGGGCCAGCCCTGCACAGAAGAAAGGCGCAGGGGGAGAGATTTCCAGGGCATGTTGTGATGATTGGCTCATTTCCAGAGACCATTGCTAAGGCGGCCTCCGGGCAGCTGCAGGTTTAGTGCAGCTCCATTATCACCCCGCCCCGCCCCCGCTCCCAGCAGCCTTGTGTGTGAGTGCTTGTGTGCGTGTGTCCATGCATGCACCAGCCAAAAACATTAATTAGCGTGCCTTTCTCTATTAGCGCTTAAAAGCCAACAGGGCAGCTGTTGTCTAGAAGCCAGGAAACTAAATTCAAGTCACAGCTCTGTCATTTGGCCATAGGACCTCTGCCAGGTCATCTTTCCCCTCTGAGCTTCAATTTCTTCGTTTGTAAATGAAGATGATACTATCGGAACCAATTAACTCAGGGTTTTGATGAAGAGCCAAATTGAAATGAGATGACTATAGGAAAGTGTTCCTCAAACCTTAAAACAGCCCTGCCTTTCAAGGTGTGGACCAGAGATTAGTAGCACTGACTGAACCTGCGCACTTGGCCAGAAATGCGGCTTCACAGGCTCCACCCTGAACCCACTGAATCAGAACCTGGATTTTAACACAGCCTCCAAGGTAATTAATATGTACATTCAAGTTTGAGAAACACAGCTCCAAAGTGCTATAAAAATGGATTTGCAGACTAGTTGCAAAGTTGGATAAAACCCATCTAACTCCTGGCTACCAAAATTTGAGCCACGCAGCTGACTTCCTGAGTCAGCCCGGCTTCCTCAGTAGATTGGACATTCCCAGAGAGCATCCGCACTGTCATTTATCAATTCATGGGGACACCTAGCACAATATGAATAAGGCTTATCTCATAATAGCAAGACACATAGCATTCTCACACAGGATTCATGAATGTATAACTTATACATTAAAACAGCAACAACTTTCCCTGGTTTGAAAAATCCTACGGGACAATCTGGCCTGCCATCACTGACTGCATCTACTGCCCAACCCCCTCCTTCCACAGCTGTCACACTGGCCTCCCTGCTAGTCCTCAGATAGACCAGGCAGCTTCAGGACAAAGAGACGTTGCATTGCTATTCCCTCTGCTTGGAATACTCTTCCCCTCAATAGTCACAGAGCTTGATCCCTAGTCTCCTTGAAGCCTTTACTCAAATGTTACCTTGTGAATCATGCCTTCCCGTTTAAAACTGCAACAGCTCCTTTTACTCAGATGTATTTTTCTCTATAGCACTTACCACTTTCTGTCACATTCCTACCCCCAAATACAATATAAGTTCATGAAAGCAGGAATTTTGTCTATTTTGGTTACTGTTGCATTTCCAGCTCTTGGAAAAGTCCTGGCTCACAACAGCTTGGCATTCATTGAATGGCTGAATGGATATACAGGAGAATGGCTTTGAACATGGGCTCTGCAATCAGATAAACTAGCTTGAATTTCAGCTCTGTGACCATAAGCTGTCTGACCCTAGGCAACCAGTGCATGTTGACTGCTATAGTGCCCAGCACGCAGGAAGCGGCTCCCTACATATTACCTATCATTATTTAAAAATAATTATTATTATTGAATATAAGTCTCATTCTTTAAAATTGTCATTTGTTTTAACAAATAATCATACTTTTAAAGACTACCTCCTGTCAACCAAAATATGTTTAAGGACTGTGACTCATTTCTTAGCAGCTAATTCTTTTTGCATCAGTAAAAAAGAAACAAAAAATAAAAAATTGCATACATGGACATATTTCACTTAAAGAATAAAGTTCCCTATCTTTTTTTTTAAGGAGCAGGTCAGGAAATATTATTTTTTTATTATATTTGCAAATAATATATAACATCTGACATTAAATAAGTAAAACCTTGGGCTGAACATCAAGGAATCATTTTATAGTGTCATTAGACTATAAAACCAACCATAGACTCCTTTAACTTGATGAGCTCCTTTATGTTGATGAGTCACTTAAACATACAGGAAGAGGAACTGGAAAATTGTTCCTACATGCTCAGAACCATTGCAAGTATTTATGAAGTAAACAGCGAGTGTCTCATAAAAGTTATTCAAGTTATTTTCTCAGAGGTAAGAATTCAATATAAATAAGCTATATCTAATTCTATTGGCTCATCCTCTTGGCCTTGAACAACATTCACTTATTTATCAGTAGTGAAATAACTATTTGTGTGGGTGAATCACCTCATCTCTCAGAACCTCAGCTCTGTTTCCTCTCCAATGGGTGGTTGAGTCGGGGGGCATCCAAGGTTTCTTCTGGCTCTGACAGTCAGAGGCTCAGGGACCTCGAGCATCTCCTTCTCCTACACCCCTCACCCTGGCTCCATCCAAATCCATCACTGAGCCCTACTGATTCGATTCTAAAACATTTTTTAAATCTGTCCACCTTTCCAGTGACCATGCTGATGCACGCTCACCGGGACTAACTCAAGGACTTTCTAATTGGCCCTTCGCTCGCCTCTCAAACATGTGCTCCCACAAAAAAAAAAAAAAAAAAAAGCCAGAGTGGTTCTTTCAAAATAAAAAATTGCTTCTATTTACTCCTCTGCTTAAAACTCTTCAGTAGGATCCCTTTGCACTTAAAATACCATTTCAAATCCTTCCCATGGGCAATAAAATGATGCACCATCTGGCAGGGGCCCTCCCTGTCTCCTTCTCCTCCCTCATTTGGTGACACTCTCCCCTCTCACTACCACCAGGCCACACCCTTCTTGCAGGTTCTCAGCTGCACTCTGGTCAGTCACAGGTGTTAATTCATCTGCATGCCACTCAGCCTAACTCTTGCCTTCCCAGTCCGCAACGAGTGTCCCTTTCTCAAAGAGGCTTTCTTGGATTCCTCATTGTAACACTTACCGTAATCTGAAAATACGTATCCCTTTATCTGTCTCTTTGTTGTTCTTTGTTTGTTTGTTTTTAAGAGTATTTTATCATTACCAGGAAACTGACCTCAAATTCATTTTTGTACAGTGTTTTTAACCTTTTTTATTCCTTTTGCTTAAGTTCTCTGAATTCCTAGGGCAATGAGTTAGACAATGAGTAAGTTACAAAAATTTTCTTATATACGGTTGGGAATGTGGTACAACAAGTAAAAGGAAAAAAACTAAGCCACGACTTAGAGACTGAAGACGATGAGAAGGGAGTAGAAATCCCCTTGGACGTAAGCCTAGTTAAACATGAAGATGCAGCTATGGGACATGGTATGGCAGCAAGGATGGAGGGGTAGGCACAGTTTCAGGCCCAGGCAGCTGAAAAATAGAGATAATGATCCCTGGCCCTAGCAACCAATGAGGACTAATGTGAGAATAAATTAGATACAGTTTTCCTTTGAAGAAAATGCACTATATAATTTATTATATTGTTATTATAATCATTAGTTATCTTTGCCTGGATTTATGGAGTGACTCATCCTAAATTAAGCCTTTGGAACAATGAGGAGAGGAAAATTTATGAGACCTACAATGATTTGCTAGTCTCGTAAAAGATTGTAGTACTTGATTCTTGAGATGTTGAAATATTTCTGCCTCTTAACAGGAGGCTACGGGACCATCCTTTGATTCATCATTTGGTAAGTTTTCAGGTCTCTATCCTCTTGTTCCTCTGGGACAAATAATTCAGTAAGCATTTTCACAGTTGCTTTGGCTGTCAATAAATTATCTTCACTTACCTTTATAGTATTTTCTATTTCTCTTCTCTTCCTAAGAGAATAACAATTATTACTTCTTATTCTTCATACTTTCTATATATATATATTCATTTAATATTTTTTAGCGCTCATAACATGCAAAACTATGAGCTAGATTTAGAGCTATAAGGAGAATAAGATCCTGTCCATCCTCAAACAGCTTGTAATCCAGTCATATCTAAGAGGATCCGATCTAAGTACTGTTTTAAGGAAGAATGTTTAAGACACAGGAACTGATTCGAGTCAGAGTGTGAAAGAAGGTGGGAGAGTATAAGGCTTTTCTCTCCTGTCAGATTAAATGGAGAATGATACCTCTGCCCAGATAGGGAGCAGCTTTGGAGAGAAGACAGCTCTGTTGTAGGCACATTGAGCTGAGCCTGAATAAGATATCCAACAAGAAGCTCGACCCGTGGGTTTAGAGCATGGGAAAGGGGCCAGGAATGGAGACACCGTTTTGAATCTCATCCAAAGGGAAATCTTGTGAATGAAATACTCAGCACAAGAGTAGGAAACAAGAAAGGAAAACAAGAGAATCTGATGGTTATGAGTGAAAGAAGGAAAGAGAGGACTAAGCAACTTTTTGGCGGAGATTAAACAGGATCAGAAGAACTAATGAGAGAAAATTAAGGAGAGGAAAAGATAGGACACAGGAGGAGGAGGGGCTGCCGTGAAGAGCACGCTGTGGAAGTGTTGCCCTTGGAAACGAGCCTCCTTCTCTCTCTCACTAGCAAGAGGCAACAAAGAGTGGACAAGTACAGACATATTTTGAGAGAGGATACAGTAGATCTGAAAGACAGCTATTTTGTGAAAGCATAAAAAGCTGAATTAGAAAAGATTCAGCTCAGAGAAAACAAAGTGTGAAGAAAAAAACATGGCCTTTGGAATTGACCAGACATGGATTCGAATCCCAGCTCCTATGCTTCTGATCTTGGAGACCTTGGCCAAGCATCTTTATCAAGTTGAGCCCTAGTGTGTCTTTTCAGGAAATGGTAAGTAACAAAAAGAATATTCCATAAGGTTGTTTGGAGGATTAAGAGAGAGCATGGTTGTGATGTGCCTAGCTCTGACCTGGGCATGAATGATCAGGATAATCTGGACCAAAAGACAGAGCTGGAGTTCTCCCACTTGAATATACATCAGAATCAGCTGGAGGGCCTCACTCAGGATCAGTTTCTGATTTAGTAGGTCTGGAATGGGGCTTGAATATGTGCATTTCTAATGAATTCATAGGTAATGCTGCTGCTGCTGCTCTGGGAAGTACAGGACCTCTGAGGTAGAGAAATCCTCTGAGAGAAAAGATCCAAAGGAGTAAAGGATATTTTGACACCAGAACACAGGGTCCAGAAGAAGAGTGTCACATCTCTTTCTAGAGTTCATTTTCCGTTAATACATTTCAACACTTTGTCTCTCAAACCCTGGCCTCCCTCTCTGGAGAGGCATTCCTTTTTACCCCAGAATCCCCCAGGCCAGAGCAGTACCTGAAATTTAACAGGACCTCATCCAGCTGAGTGGCTGGACCTCGTCCAGCTGAGTGACTGGAGTGGTGGATGAAGAGAGAAAGGGTAACTTAGAGTTGCCTAAAGAGAGAGACAAAGGGGAGGCTCGTGATCCTCCTTGTTTCCTCCAAGGGCCACCAGGAGGTGGCAGTAGTGGGAGTCAGGCTGAGGCAGCATGGCTTTTTAAAAAGTGGAAGCTGTCAAAGTTTATATATTATTTTAATTTTGCTCTGTGTTTTTCAATATTGCATGGGCCAAGTGTTTAATATTTCACATTTCTCCCTTTTTCCATATTTAATTACTTTTTATTTTTCTTATCCTTTTCCCTGGCCCAAAAGTACCTTTATTGCTAACAATGGTAGTTTATAACCCTTTGCCAAGAATCAGTTTATCTTTGAGCACTCCCTTGTCCTCATTTGGCTCCTAATTCTTTCCCATTGTATTATTCAATTATTCCATTCTATTGCACTCATTATTCACTACTTTTTTTTTTCAAAAATTGATTCTGCAAAAATCGAACACCCTCATTTTTCATTTCTTGGTTTGAGTTACTTTGTAGAAACTCAACTAGATTATGACTCCTAATGTGCTAATGCTCTGCTCAGTGCGCAGGGCCAAGCATATTTGTAATTTCTGCATAGAAAGTCAAGTCAAATCCTATTTCTTTTAAAGATTCTCCTTTCGTATACTGTTTAAGAAAATTGCTCAACCATCTAGCTTGCTTCTACTTAGTCCTTGACTCACATCCTGACTGCTAAATGCCCCATCATCCTTCCTACACTTACATTTTTAGTCAAGGGAAGAGCACAGTTAACCAGATGTGTAGAGGCAGACGCGTGTTATGCAGCTGTGGTCTGGGGAACAGCAGAGACACAAGGACAACACTGTCAGTCAGACATCAATCCTGTTTCATCTCTGCATCCACCTCCAACTACACCTCACCTGGGATCTCTTTCATCAACAAATTTCTGAAATCACTTCAGCTTCCTTGAACATATGGTGTGTCACCTCCCACTTTGTGCATGACAAACACTCAAAACCATGAGCAGATGAATGACTGAATGACAACTGAGTGAAACACAGACCCATCACAGCCTGATCCTGTCCGCTTGTGACCTACTGCCTGACCATGATCCCCCTTTCCTGGGGACATGTCATTCTAACTCCTGCCAGTTCGCTAAATGTGCCATGCTCACTCAGGCCTCCATGCCATTGCATGGGTCACACCCCACCCTGCTTTCTCTGACTAGCTCGACATCACCTTATTCTCCAGAAAATCACCCCTGAACCTTGTCCTGGTTTGGTCACCATCTACGTGTGCTGAATGTTTGTGTTTCTTTGCTTTTAAATATTCCTTATATTGTCAACTTGCTTGTCCCGCTCCGTAACTGTACTAAGGAAAACTTAAAAGCAGGGACAGTGTCTCATGCATAGTTGCAGTCCCCACTCCTACTTCTATGCCCTAGCGATGGGGTTTGGAATGAATGAAGATATGCCAATGTCCACGTGAAAAGCAGGCGATTTCAGAATGCATAATTGCCATGAGCACAGAGAGGCGTAGAAAGGTGTGAGAGACGACCAAAAGAGCCTCTGTCAAAACGGACAGTTCCCCAGATGCAGGAGAATCAGAGGGAAAAGTAAAGCGTGGCAACCAGGGGGCTGGGGGGAAGCCTTCCCATCTGCCACAAACGAGTTCAGGTACTGTTACTTCAACAGAGATCTAGAAATGTACATTTCCTTAACAGAACAATAGGAGCTCTACACCGCAGAGCCTATTCACCAGCATTTTTTTAATAAGGAAGGGTATTCTTTACGGCAACAAAACAATGAAGTGCTCAATTAACTTTTTAAATTTCCAAAACAACTCAATATACAGGTAGTAAAAAAAACATCTTAGGACCCAAGAGGGAGGACCGGTGAGGCCATTCACAAGAAAGCTAATTTCCGCATGGACTCTTTTCTTTACCTTCTTTCTTTCAAGTTGCAGCACAGGTACTCCTTTTCCAGGAGTCTTTCCAACTATTAAGCAGGTGAAATTACGCCTGCTAAACGCTGGTAGAATATTTTCTCAAGCCTTCTGAAAACAGTGCAAAATCACAAGCCTTACTTCTCTTTCTCAGAGTAACTAGCACCCCCCCACCCCGTCCCTACCCTTCTCTCATCTGCCTCATTCTCTCTCCTCCTCCTTTCTCGTTACATGTTTGTTCCCGCCACCAGAGCTGCCTCCACATGAACGGAAATGTATGATGTAATAATACCTGCCCCAAGCTCTTCCTTGCTCCGGCCCCTTCCCATTCTATTTTGATGAGAACCACTCATGACTTAGCATTGGTTCCTAACTGCAACAGCACCCGACAGGGGCGGCAAATGTTTTAAATTTATGCCTGTTTCGTGATCCTTCCTTCTCTGCACTTCTGTTAAGTCCTACTTTTCCTTCCAGATCTGGCATCCAATCCATGTCACTCAGCTATGAACCTTCCTCTTCATTATTAGAGAATGTATTTTCCATAACAACAGAAAGTAAGTGCTTGTCTCTTATGCATTTTCCGTGAATAGTTTTTTGTTGTTTTTTTTAGGAGCAAGCACTAGTCTTTCCCCTGCTATGTCTGGGATGAGACAGCACTCAGTAGACTCAATAACTACTTGTTATTTAATTGCTTTCCTCTGTTTCATGCAGCAATTTCATTTCCTGTTTTGAACATGTTTTTGGTGATGTTGCTGAGAACATTCCACAGAAAATAGAAGTTAGTGCTACCCACGAAAGTCACTTCCTACCATCTAGTTTTGACTCAGTTTCTGTTCTTACCTAGCTAGAGAGCTAAGTGCTCTGTTTTCTCATCTCATTTGGTCAGATAGCCCCATTACTCTTCATGTAAGGAGCCGTCATGTACTCCCAGGAGCCAGTATATTAAAGGCAACATCACAGTGGTAAGGAAAGACTCAGTCTCCAGACCTTCTTCCCAAGTCCCTCACTGCACGCACCCACGTAGAAAGTGTATGGCCCAGCCCGCAGCTGAGCCATGTGAGTGTCCAGAGCTAGTTGTGAGCGGAAGGAGCCAGAGCGCAGGGTGAGGACCCGCTCGCTCGCTGCCTCTGCCACTGCTCGCGCTGCTACCGCCCTGCAGCCAAGTGCAGGTGCAGGAAGATGATCACCCTTATCACGAAGGCCTCCAACAATTTCAGCGTATTCTATAGCGTGTAAACTGCTGAGAAAGAGCACTGTCAGTCAGCAGTGTCATTTCCAAGGAGGGGGAAATGGTATATGAAACAGAAGAAAAAGACAAAAAAACACCCAACCGGGCTGTACCCTAAACATCCTGGCAGAAATCTGCACCTTCTCTCTCCTCCTGACTCCTGATAGCAGCAAGATGTCCCAGAGGGGCCCTGATGTTAGCACTGGTTGACACTGCCAGCCAAGAATTAGAAAAAACAGGACCAGTGTGATTGTCAAACCTTGAAAATCTAGATAGAGGCTACACAGGAGGTGGGCTTTGTACCCTCCCTGTTGCCTGACTCTCAGTCACTCTCCATCAGCAAAGCCTTCCCACGTAAATAGCACTTCTGGGACAAGACCTGCTGCCTGGCTGCCTTTTAAAATTTTATCCAGAATTATTATACATGTACAAGGTTTTATATAGATATGTAAATTGTAGCACATATATAATTTATACATAACTATACAGTACATATGTAAAAAATTGCCCATGTCTTGTACCATATTCTTTTTTTGGTTTCTTTGTTTTAATTCAACTATTTTGTGGTCAAAAATTTATTTTGGTAAAAGAGATTTTCTAGCCTCTGCAAATGTTTTGAGGTTGTGGAAACTACTTTTTAATAAACTGAGAAAGTAGTAAGGCTATGGTGTGTGTGTGTATACATACAGCTATTGGCAACATATATAGTCACACATATGTTGCCATGTATATTGGCATGTGGCATGTGGCAAATAATAAAGCAAAATGCATTCTGTGGTGTAGCTGCTTCCTGTTGAAGCCCTATCCACGTGACGAACACTCCTCTATCCTCAGCTTCCTCACCAAACACCCCTCTCTCTGCCCATCTTCATTGACATCTGGCTCTCACAGGAGACCATCCCTTCCCCTGCGGCCCTTTTAAATGACTGTGCCTTAGAGCATGTCAGGAGGTGGGCTTTGCATCCTCCCTGTTGCCCACCTGTCGTTCACTCAGTCGGCAAAGCCATCCCATGTAAATAGCATTTCTGGAACAAGACCTATTTTCTGCTTATGTTGGTGCTTATTCTCAGTCTCTAACAACTCTGTTATTCCAATTCTTGAATTTGTGGACTTTATTCTTCTTCCCTAAACATATGATTCTATTCTTGATCTTATAGTGCTGTTATATTTATTCTAGTAACCAAAGCACGCCTCCTTTAAAAAATGACACATTCATTGTCGATTCAAAGGCAATTACACATTCCTTATATACAGCATTCTGATTATTATTTGAATACAGTCAGATAAAAATTGGATTTTATGTACATGTTTGATTCCTTTGCATTCATGCTTTTGTCAAAATTTTGACACAGTAAATAAGACCTCTTCCATGTGAACCCCAATTGATTAATTACAGGGAAGATTCGTTGCAAACTTGCCAGCTGCTGGAACAGAGCCTGGGGAGTCGTACACCAAAAAGGCCGGCATTTCTAAAGGATGTATCAGAATTTTGTGGAAAGCGAGTCCTGCTTCCTAGTCCAAGCTTTTTTTCATTCTATAAATTATTTAGAATACTTCATTTATTTTCCATTTAAAAACAGGTCTCTCTCTCTCTCTCCCCCCCCCTACAAAGGGTAAAGAAATACATAGAAAACATTTTTTTTAAAACAAAATAAAAAGAAATGCATGTCAAGGCAGAAATACCAGCATGTTTCATTAGCACTGAAAGGCACAACGAAGAAGTGCAATCCACTTGGTACAAGACCATGGTCAAGACCCCTGAGGGAAGGAAAGCTGAAACAGCTTCATTTGCAAGCTCTCTAAATCATGCAATCTCATACTCTGAGTTCTGCCATCAACAGGGAATATGCTTGGCCACGTGGAATTTCAGATCCATCCAGAAGGGTAGATAAAAGAAGCTTCCAACAAATATCAAGAGCAAAATATGTCAAGAACAAGGGTTCAATGCATGGGTATAATTAGAGATTATGGCAAGGCAGATGGGAAACAGTCAGCAGCAGAGGGGAGCTTCACAGGAGAAAAGGTTCAGAAGTATAAACTTTCTAATAAGTCATGACACTGACCATTTCTAAAGGTATTCCCTGATCCTCTCACAAAAGATCAAGTTGAAATTTTCTCCATAAGCACTCCACCTAGCCAGAAGCTCATTAACCTGGGCTCTGACCTCACCATGATGGAGAACTCAGCTGGGAGAACAGCCTGTGGGAGGTTGGGGAACATCTGGTCGAGGTCGTCTCTTGCCACCACCAAACAGGGTTGGACTCTGTTGCTTATGTCTGTTTTATTGTGCCTCTTTCTTCAACACAGCATCTTTGGAACATCAGGATGTTGCATAATAACTGAGTGGAATCCAAGAACCAAGCCACACATGTAGAACTATGAGAAACCACATGTGGAAGAGAAAAATAACTTCAACTTGAATATTATTTTTCTTCTCAAAGCAGTAAATGTGTTGGAAGCCACATTTAATATTTCATACAGACTAAGAAAGGGTGAGAATGTGCAGTGCTTATAAATTTCTGCATTAAAGGGGCTCGGGAAGTGTTTTCAAACTAATCTTAATGACTACCATTCATTGACTGCCTACTAAGTGTCGGACACCTTATAAACATTATCTCTGATTATGCAATATGGCCACAAAGTGGTTGTTATTATTATGCTAATTTTTCTAATTAGCAAACTAACTGCTGAAATAATAAATGATTCATCAAGTTCCCACAATTGGTAAAGGAAAAATGTAGGTTTGGACATAGTTCCTTTTGTCTCCAAAGCCGACAGTCTTCCCACTCATCATGTTCTTCCCTACCCATCTACAAATGTTAAAAGTGACAAGTATTGACTTCTTTTGTTTGCAGAATTGTTCAACTCCCTTAAGTAGGCAGAGTATGGCTGGGACTGTGTTAAGGAGTTAAGTATTATTATTATATATAATAACTATACATCATATATATGGAGAGAGAGGGAGAGAGAGAAAGAAAGGGAGAGAGGGTATCAGGTTAAGATAGACACAGAGAATGAATAAATGAATATCAGATTAAGATTGACTGCGGACTTGAAAACTGATGATAAGAAAATTCAAATCTGAATATGCTCATTCTTTCAAAAGAACAATGCAACATTATAAATGTTCAGAATTATTAAGGCTCGATGGTACCAAAGGAAACCAGAGACATCAATATGGATTCTTTTTCTTCAGAGAATTCATTGATCCTCAACCACAGCAGGTGGTTCATCAAACCTTTAGTAGCAGCATCTGCTGTCCAAAACTTACCTGGATTTACTCTTGTAAAGTCTACTAAATCCTGTAAGAAAGTAGAAAAGCAACAGTACCATGGACTTAAAGCCAGTTCACAATAGTACCTGCCAATCAGATCTTTCCTGTCTCCTTTATTCTTTTTTTTTTTTTCTCACCTTGCTCCAACCCTCAAGCGCTCAGAAATCACAGCTGGCAAGGTCAGGGAGAATAAATGAATATGCACAGGAAAGAGAAAGAGAACCAGTCAACGTCTTGCCTTGACATAAACTTCAGGCCACTAGTCTGACATAGATCCAAGCTCCAGTTCTACATTTTGAGGAAAAAAAGATTAACATTAAATCAAGGTAGAGGTATTATATTATTATTATTATTTTTATTACACCAGACTTGATTTATCTATTTAACATGTGTTTGGAGTTAAATGGGATTATGGTCACTTCTATTACTTAAAAGTGGCTAGCAATTAAAAATATCAAAGTTCATAGAGTGGAACATGAGCTCTCCACAAACGATGTGAGGCCCTATGTCTATACCAAAGGAGACCCAGCAGGAGAATATTACTGCCCAAATAAGAGTGATCGGTCTCCATTCTACCTTTTGGCCAAGAGCTCTTAATCTGAGGTCCAGAACTCCCTCCACTACCTCCCCCAAAGCAACATTTTATGTACATAGATACATGTACCTTTTTCTGGACAAAATCCATAGCTTTTAGAAAGTCACACACACAAAAAAGGTTAAAATTATTTCCAAATCAGAGAACTTCTGGAAACCAAGAAAAATTTCAAACTTTGGCTTCGGCTGTAGTTTGTATCTCCTGCAGATGTAACGCCGGTCAGTATCCTGCTGATTGTGTCCTGGAGGAGACTTGAGAGGTGAGACAGACAGCACCACGGTCCAGAAAGCCCTGACAACGTGCTTCCAGGACATGCGGGGTCCAGGTATGGAGAAGATTAAAATTTGCTTTGAAATTCAGGGTGTAGTTTCCAGGCCATAGAAACTTACATCTTCCAAGAACTTGGTGATTCATCGAGGTCACCTCTGTTCTGACTGTATTTTGACTCTTTTTAGTGAATTGCAAGAAACATGTTTTCTGAACCGATGTTTTAACATAAAATGAATGTAACCCAAGTGGTTTGATTTCCTAACGCTGAGTTTCTGGTTACTGGATTTCCACGGTCTTGGCCTCCCTCTATGGTCCACAACTGAATTAGGTGAGGCCTGTT
>PVJI01001654.1:0-24358 GCA_004026765.1 Micronycteris hirsuta
TAAATTGCGCATCTGATAGGTTGACTATGTTGTCATCCATTAGCTGTAATTTGTTGTGGTCCTTCTTTTTGGCCATTTTCATTCTTTTTATCTCGGTGCACTTGTCAGCTGGCAGATGCCTGCGACCTGGGTCTCTTTTTGGATGACGTTGCCTCTGGGGGCGGGGTCTGGGAGGAAGCAATGGCGGCCTCCGATCACCACGGGCTTCCGTCACTCCTCCTCTCCCCAGCTCCCCACCGCCTCCTCTGCCCGAATCAGTTCTGCTGGCTCAGCCCTGGCCTCTCTCCGGCAGCGTCGCTGGCTTGCGGGATTCACCCGTTGTTTGGAGCCACGCCCTGTTCAGGCGCTGGCAGCCTGAGTAGTGGCGTAAGTAAGTTGCGGCGTGAGTGAGACCCTCCATGAGCGCTGCTTCCTCCGCCCGTTTCTGCCCCGATGTTCGTCTTCTCCTACCTCCTGGGTGTCGGACTTCCCTTCAGTTCGATTCTGTCCGTTCTGGTTGTTTAAATTTTTGCTACTGCATTAATTGAATGGACATTCTGGATGTGCGGGCAGCGAGTGCGACCACCTACGCTGCCATCTTGGCGGAAGTCCCTATGTTCACGTTTTTATTAACCATCTATTAACCACTGAGCCGTGTTTCTAACCAACGAAGATCATAGAATTTCAGTAGGATTAAGTGTGCACAGCTCTTGAACTTGGCACTTCTGCTATGCTCCATACACGCACATGTCACAGTTAGGACACTGTGATAGGAAATATTGTGCTGGTGATATTTGGGCATTACAAGTATAGCTTTGTTGTTTTGCAGATTTCTGTACAGCTGTGGGCTGTTATAGAATATAATCAGTGCAGGGTGCAATAAATAGAGGACAAATCACTCTTCAGAAAATAAAACAACATTGGTTCTGGTTTAAAAGGAATCTGATGATGATAATATATGAAAGCAGTAGAAAAAAAGGGCAACAGGCAGTAAAAATTTCATAAATGAAAGCAATGAAGAACACATTACTAAAGGAAGTCAGGAATGCTTAAGATATACTTCTAACTTATATTGCAATTTTCGGGGATAGAAGATGATCATTGTCACAAAAATCAGCCTAGTATCCCTTCCAGAGATCAAACCGCGAGCTGACAGCCTATCTCTGGAGAGATATGTTTATATTGTATGCATGTTGCCCATTCGCAATGAAATTCACTTCCTAAAACTTTTCCTACCTGCCAAAATTTATTTTAATCCACATGTCTGCAGGCTCATGTTAATTTCCCAGGCAAATATGATCTAATGGATCCCACAGTTTAATTTTTATTGTTTGTCTTTGTTAGAATTCCTTCCTTCCTTCCTTCCTTCCCTTCCTTCCTTCCCTCCTTCCTTCCTGCCTTCCTTTCTTCCTTTAATTGTTGTTCAAGTGCAGTTGTCTCCATCTTCCCCCCACCACTCTCCCCCACCCCACCCACACCCACCTCCCACCCTCAATCCCACCTTCCTTTGGCTTTGTCCATGGGTCCTTTATACGTGTTCCTTGATAACCCTTCCCCTTCTTTCCCCCATTATTCCCCTCCCCTGGCCCCTCTGGTTACTGTCAGTTTGTTCTTTATTCCCATGTCTCTGGTTCTATTTTGCTTGCTTGTTTGTTTTGTTGATTAGATTCCATTTACAGGTAAGATCATATGGTATTTGTCTTTCACTGCCTGGCTTATACACTCGACATAATGCTCTCCAGTTCCATCCATGATTCCGCAGTTTAAATAAATGAAACGATGTTGAATATTTACACACACCTTTAATGTATATTTTAAAGCCAGCAGGACTTTAACTATTCCGTTTAACACAGGATAGCCTGAAGTAGATAGAAGGAAGGAGTAAACTTAGTGAAATTACATATAACATTAAGGCAAGTGCTATAAGAGTTGAAAGTTATTCTTTTTCAAAAGCTCAGAAATCTAATCTTAATGCCAATAACTCCTAATTCATATGTAAGGAAGAAAGCAAACAATCATTATAAAAGAAATGGCATGAAGCTATGTAGTTGGTTCAATAAGCAACAACATAATCCCATTAGAATTACCTCTCATGGAGAAATGGAAGCAGAAAATAGTAAAATTCAGTTTATTTGTTATTTTCAATGTTAAAATATAATAAATATATAGATGTGCAATAATATTAACACAACGGTGAAAAAAACTGGACCCTGGTAGTAGAAAGAGAGGAAGAAAGCACAATCTAAATCAAACTGTAATGTCAGCAAAGCAGTGTGAAGAACTAGGGAAAGATAAAAAATAAAAAGGCAGCAGATTGAGGGGATCTGGGTAGGAATTCTTTCTCTCAATTACCCATTCTGGAGTCCTGGGCAAGTCAGCGCAAACTCTCTGGGGCTCGCTTTCCACCAGTTGAACTATGTGACCTCTCAGATCCTTTCCAGCTCAGACACTCTGGGAACATTGCCATTTCACAAAGGACAGCTCAAAAAGAAAGATTCATTTACTTTCTGCTTAGGAATTGAAATATGTGTCCTTTTTTCTCAAAATACCTACTCAGTTCTAGCTTCTGCCAACTTCTGATATGAGATATTAAATAGTGGTGAGGTGGCATCATTTAAAAGAAAGAACAGTAATTAAGTCACTGATGCTCTGAAGTGGGGTTAGGTTCACTAGAAAGAAGAAAACAGAAGCCAAGATGAGCCATGGTGTATAGTCCTCGCATGTAGCCTAGAGCCAGCCAGATGATTCCTTTGATCCGTGGTCCACAGCCCCAGGCAGGAGCCCCACAGCCTGGACTGAGGCTAGGGAGGCTGCCCAGCTGATTGCAGAGGATGCAGCAGGGGCAGCCCTTCTCTTGCCTGCAGAGCAGGTTTATTGCTGTGTTCAGGACCAAGTATAAAATGAGTTATTCCCCAGATATTTAAATGGCCAAAAGCAGAAATAAATAGTGAGAAGAGACAAAGTATGATGTGCAGCCATCTAAATACATTCCTATTGCTCTAATTTTATCAATCTTCAGGCAGCCATGTGTTAGCTGCACCAGTCCAACTGAGTACCTGTCTCAGGGCTCCATTCCTTACTGGCCTAGCGGCTTCCACTTCACACCCATCTGTGGCTTCTTCCTCCTTAAAATGGTCCTCAAAACCCTCTTACAGTGCCTGGATTGCCAGAACCAATGAGAGTCGATGATGGAAAATTTGTGTATGGAAATCTACTTGAATAAGGAGAGCTTTTTTTTTTTTTAATAAGTGAAGTACTAGGATATGGAAAAGTTTAAATGACAGGCAAATAAAGAGTTTTATTTGGACACGGATGATTTATATGCAGTGTAAGAGAACAAGGCGGTGTGGTGTGCTAGCCGAGAGACTGAAAGGAAGACAGCTGATGTTTTATTAACAGAACCCGAAGAAAATTTTGAGACTTCTTCAAAGCCTCAGAAATATGAAAAAAGGTATGCCCTGTAAGATCTAGAAGTAGAAAGTTAACAAGGAGAGAAAATCCTCAGATGAAAAGTCAGCCGGAACACACAGAAATACAAGCAGCTGCAACAGAGAAAATGATAAATAATTGCAAGGAAACAATAAAATATAAAAGGAGAACCAAACTTCACACTGGAGCAAGCAATGATACTGGCGCGGACAACAGGCACATGTGCAGTAATCGAAGACACGCTGAATAAAACGTTCCTGTACTTAAAAAGAATAAATTAGTTTTTGAAATGCCTCTTAGGTACATCCTAGAAAAAAATTATTGAAATAAAAACATGAAGAAATATCCTGAAAGAATCCAGGTTAAAAAAAAAACAGAACTAGTTACTGACTGTGGAAAAATCGAAAGAATGGTCACGATTATTCAGTCTTCGTATATCCGCGCCTTTTGTGTTTGGCAGTTCCTTCCCTTGTGAGATGGAGTCTGTTTTGCCATCCCTTGCATCTGGTCTGATTCCGTGACTTGCTTTTACCAGTAAAGATGTCAGGAATGGCTGTGAACCAGTTCCAACCTGTTCTTAGATCCCTGACATTTGAATAAGCCAAACTAGCCTGGAGAGAGAGCGCACAGGGTCCTAGTCCAGGTCGGAGCTCAGCAAGCCTGCCAACGCTCACAACGTGAGAGGTCTCACCTAAGGTCCACAGAAGCACTTCTCTCATCTAGGGCTGACCACAGAAGCTTGAGAGGATCCCGCCGAGACCAGAAGACCACAAAGACCACCCAAAGCTAATGAACAATAACAAGGACCACTGTTTTAAGCCACTGCATTTGAAGGCTTTGTTACCCAGCACTTGCTAACTAATTTACCTAAATAGGAACAAAACATTGTAACATGCATAGACACACACATACATATTTGCAAAAAACATGAAAAATGTCAAAATATTTAAAATATCCTCAGTGGAAATAAGCAAAATTTGAATACTCCAACTGCCAATCGAGCAAAATAATCTCTTTAGACAATTCACAGAAAAAACACAAATGGCTAACTAATAGACATCACAATCTACTCAACTCGGTTGATAAAATAAACAAATAGCAAAATTTATTGAACGTTGAGGCTGGCATGGGAAGGCAACTCAAGCCACTCTTGTTGAGAGTGTAAAATGGCGCCGCCATCTCATAACTAAGCTCATATTGTACCATGAGCCGGAAAAACGCTCACACTCATGTTTACACATACAGCATTGCACAATACAACACTTCAAAAACAAACCAAAACACCGGTACCAAAAAATCCTCATGCCCTTCCATCTATTAACTCCACTCAGACCTTATCTTAATGAAATAGTTATAAATACGGACAAAAATTTGATGACACAAGAATTTCAAAAATAATGGCGTGACTATATATATATATATATATTCTGGTATATCCTTTTAATTAAGAATTATGTAACCATTACAAAAACCACATGTAATAAATATTTACAAAAATAAAATAAGAACAATACAAAAAGATAAAGTTGGCATTAAATTTCAGGTATATTAAGCATGACCACAATGTAATAAAATTCTGTGTGTGTATCTGCTTAAGGAAAATCAAGGTCATGCTAAGTAATCTTTGTATTCTGCAGATACAAATATCTCTAACACACAAACTCACATAACTTTCAAATTTCCTGCTTTAAGTACACATTAATTTTATAACTACGACCAATAAATTCACTTTTTTTTAACTATTTGTTATAGCTTTGGGTGAATTTAGAGATCATTTCCTGGGTCAGTACATTTTACAATCTTTCCACCAGTGGCCAGACACTGGCACAGTACATAAACTGTGCACTTAAAGCTTTACACAGTCTAAGGCTTCACGCCCTCACCCAAACCGGAGATGGCATGAATTTTGATGACATTGTCAAAGGCTGGGGCGATCAGAGATAAACAGGATGAGACTCAAAAGGGACCCCTGCTGGGGCATTTACAGAGGATAAACTAATTACAGGGCGTAACACAGAGAACGAGGGCAGATGTGTCTGAAACAGATCTCGGCGTTAGTGGACCAAAAACTGAACATGAATTAGAAAGCTGTAGATAAAATCAAGTACGTTATTGAAACCTAAGTTGACAAATAAAGCATGACATTGATTCCTCCCCATCCTACTGGCCATCTATGTACTGTTTTACAAATATCACCTACAGTTTTTGGATCCACAATTTAAGAAGAAGGGTTCAAAGAAAACATTATGAATGATAGCATCTCTTTAGAAATGAGATCAAAAAGAAAACACTGCTGAAAAGATTTAAATCTTGGAATAGATGGAAAGTAATTATTACATAGTTGGCAATGGTCTGGTGGTCTCCATGTCTACTAAAAAATGCCAAAAAAAAAAATGAGTGAATCATATAATAACATGTCATCTCCCTCCCTGTCCCCCAACTCACCATCTCCTGCCCCCAACTAACCACATTTCTATATGGCACTGTTCCTCAGTGCAAGGATGTGGGAAAACATATCAAAGACAATAAGAAAGGAGGAAGGAAAGAAAGAGAGAAAAACCATGCCCTGGCTGGTGTGGCTCAGTGGATAAAGTGCTGGCCTGTCAACCAAAGGGTCGCCGGTTCAATTCCCAGTCAGCGCACATGCTTGGGTTATGGACCAGGTCTCCAGTAGGGGCGTGTGAGAGGCAGCCACACATTGATGTTTCTCTCCCTCTCTCCCTCCTTTCCCCTCTCTCTAAAAATAAATAAATAAAAATCTTAAAAAAAAAAAAAAAACAAAGAGGGACAGAGTAGGAGTTAGGGGAGTGAGGGTTAGAGAGAAAGAGGGAATGAGGGTAGTTAAAAGAGAGGGAGGGAGGTCAATCTGGGAAAGATATTCTGTAGGAAAAAAGGGGACAATCCTGAAAAGACAGAGGGAAGCAGGCCTGGTTCTGAATTCTAGCCAGCCCTGTCTCTTACTGGGCTTCAGTTCCTTCTCTATAAATTAAGGAAGATGATATTGAAATATACTTTTTAAAAAACTCAGGGAGAAAGTGGTAGCAGTTCACAAGGAGGTACTATTATGTGCATAAATGGTGACCCAGAACAAGAAAACAGCAAACAGGCACCAGAGAGACAGAGAGAGAAAGGGAAGCAGATGTAATACAAGAAAATGTTTAAGAAATACATCAAGCAGATTGAAAGTGCTTATCAGGTACCAGAAATAAGTTTGACATAACAATAAACATGAAGTTAATGGCCTTCCACGACAAAGAAAAATCCTTTGGGCATCCAGTTAGGACAAAGGGATGGATTTATGTTGAAGGGCTTAAAGACATCAGCTGACCCTGGGCTCCTCCCCAGCAACATTAAATATTAACACATGGCAGAAGACCTCCTCCAAAGACCTCAGGCAAAGAAAGTCGAGACAAATAAAAAAACTTAGCAAAATGGCTAATAGTGACTGCTCAGTGCATTTCACCAAAGACTGAGAATTAAAGGCACTGTGGAAGCTAGGACTGTAGAATAGAACGAAACAGTATGTACTCTGACAATGCAGAGATGGTTAACTAACTAAACGTAGCACACGGGAAGGGAAGGGGAGAGGTGGTGAAGTGCAATGACAGAGGAAACACATAAAACTCAGATCTGGTGGAGGAAAAAGAGAAGCAATGTAAGTATATTAAAATACAGGAGTAAACAGAGAATAGCTCAAAATATATAGTGTAATCAGCTTAAATGAAGCAGCAAAAGGAAGTAATGAAAGGTAGAAATAAGTGGAATTATGTTCGTTTCTTGATAGGTTTTGGGGCGTAAATATACTGCCTAAATAAATATAGTTAACTAAACAGAACTATGAAGCTACAGTATAAAGGTTATCACTAAAGAGTTACAACATGAAAGACAGGAACTTTCCAGATAACAGCAAAAAACCATTAAACCAAGACCATATAATAAAATGTTGAGAGATAAAGAAAAACATAAAATATGATTACAGATTTAAGACTAAATACATCTATTATGTAAATAAATATATTCGCATTATATTAACTATCAAAACAAAAAGACCTACAGACTGGTTCCCAAGGGGAAAAAAAGGTTTGCTTTATGTAAGAAACACTTAAAGGGACTCAGAAAAGTTGAAAAAAGGTTGGACAAAGGCATGCCAAGTAAGTACCAACAAATACTAAGGGGCTTTTATGTTCATTTCAGATACAATGAATTCAAAACAATTAGCATCCAATAAGAAAAAACTACTTGAAAACTATAGCCAGTGCAATCCACAATGAGCATCTAACAATTATAACTATGGCATCATCATTAATATAGCAAAACCTATACAAAATACAGAAGTATAAGAATTATTAAGTACTGAAATGGACAATATCTCTTTCTGACAAAGAACCACTTAAACAAGCAATAAGAATGCAATCATAAAGCTGTTCTGTTATAACAATGGAATTCCATATCTTAAAATGGAGAATGTGACTTCTTTACAAATCTCCATGGAATGTATTGATCACTAAATAGGTAAAATAAATAAACAAAGCCTCAATCAATTACAAAAACAAAAATGAAATAATTTCTGTTCATAATGCAATAAAAATAAAAACCTATGACAAAACCCAGAAAATCAAGGGACCCTACCATCTGAAGTTTTTAATTCTCTAAAATAAACTTAATGTCAAAAATAAAATCCAAACCAAGAATATAGAATATGCAGAAAATAGTGAAAATGGAATACTCTATCACAATCTCTAGGATAGAGCTGTAATGTGCTCAGAGAAAAATTCACAGCCTAAACTTCTTACATTAGTAAATTAGAAACACAGAGTTTGTCAAGTCAAAAAAATCTAAGGACAATAAATGAGATAAACCCTTAACTAACCAAAGTCAAGAAGGAAAAAAATAGAAGTAACCACAAATTGTTCATAGAATATGTGAATTAGCAAAACTTCTTGGTTCAAAAATATTATGTAAAAACTGGAAGAATAGGTGATTTTGTACATTACCAATGACCACCAATAAAATTGATATACATTTTCAAAGAATAACCCTTCCCGAAATACACCAGACTTGTGAATCCCACAAATCGTTAAAGAACAGCTGATTCCAGCGCTATTTATAACGCACACGGACGAGTGAGGGAAGCTCTTTGTTCTTTCCTGGAAAGCAGCATAAATTCCACACCAACGTCTGACACAGACAGCACGCCCACGTAGACAGAAACCACAGAAAAACGCCACTACAATCCCAGTGCAAAAATCTCAGAGTACACATGTGCAAGCCCAAGAGTGCAACATAGTGGGGCTCACTCCAGGCGTGCAAGGACTGTTCAATGTTGGAAAATAAGTCAATGTAATTCTTCATGTTATATTGAAGTAAATAGAGAGAAATCTTACATTCTTCATTAATGCTGAGGAGGAATTGAACACAATTTAGTAAAATCTAAAATTTATCTATTTTTAATTTTTTAAAACTCAGTTGAAAAAATATTGAAACATCACTAATATCATAATAATGCCTAACCTTTATATAGTGCTTATTATGTGCCTGGTGCAGTTTTAAGGGGACAGGTACCTATTCAAAATCGATCTTTACTCTTTTCCTGAAGTAATGGTGAAGCAAGGCAATGGTAGTGGGGATACAGGGGTGAGGGAGGGGCGCGCAGACAACGCTGCAGGACTCTTGGTTTATTCTGAAAGTTGGAAGAATCATCTAGTTGCCAAACCAACAGAAGAGAGCCATCTACAATCTTCCTCCCAGAGTTCTGGGCAGGACACCTGACTGTGTGTGAAGCACTCTGCTTTACCTAATAGTTGATGGACAACACATCAGATGCAGACACATTCTTCCGGAGCGCCTACTGGGGGCCAGACACTGCCCTGGGTTTTACAGGTACACCAGTGGGGATAAACCATCCTCATCCAGCTCACTTTCTGGTCCTAAATCTAAAAGCAGGAGGAATTTAGCAGCACAAGTCCTCTTCATTAGCAGTAAACACTCCCCAAATCTCAGGTACTGAGTAAAATAAAACCAAAACGTGGCCCTTTCCCGAGGAGTCCGCAGCGTCCACAGGACACGAAGGCCATCTCAACACCGAGGACCTGCAAACACCCCAGTAGCTTTCCATGGGCACAGTGAAAGCAGGAAGGCCGTGGGAAGTCTTCAAACAAAAATGTGGGGGAAACACATCCACTGGAGGCTAAACAGCGTGGGCCACCATCGACTACATAGCACGTTCACTTCAATAGTTGATGAAAATGGACATTTTTAAAAACCAATAAAACCTACTTTCCAATTACCTTGAAAATGTGAATTGAAACTCAAGAGCCAAGAAACAAGAGAACAATACATTCTGACCTTAAGCAAAAAATGTAACACTACCTCCAAAACATCGATACTGTGCAAAGTACTTTCTGTTCTCCAGGTAATTCAAGTTCATTACCGCATGGCACAAGAACCACCCATTCCCCTCCGCACCCAACACCCCCACTCAAGACCTTCAGCCATCAGAATGTTGTTTGATTTTTCAGATTTCTTTCCTTTTTTCCTGATAAATCACTTTAATATAAAGTTGTTAAAGGGCAAAACAAAGCTACCTCATGATTTCCAAATGACTGACTCACTGCCAAAAATTGAGAAAGCAGCCTTGCGAGCATTTTTAAAAGGAAAAACAGCAGATTCTATCTTCGTCACAAGCCAAAATGACTAAAAACTTCACTGAAAGAGCTGGCATAATGGTTTCTAAAACTAACATAGCTAACAAGTAGTTAAAATGGGTAAAAATTATTTAATTGCATTCTATCTTGCAAAGGCAAGCCATTTCTAAGGTGAGATTTTAAGAGACAAAAGCATCCAAGAACTTAGTCATAACATGACTTTTCTTGAGCAACCTGGTACCTAAGTCATCATCTATCCCACTCAAGCTCACTTTCCTTGTTAAAATAACATTAAAAGCCACTCAAGGGCTATTGGGACAGATTCCAAAATGCCTCTTCTGAGCCCAACAGCACCTTAGGCCAAGTAGATGGCTCGTAACCAGATAAAAAATACATGTATATACATTCTAGAGGACTGCAGTGCAGCCTAGCTTTGCCCTGAGGGTCCAAACCGCCTACGAGTTCTGGATGCCCGCACTTCGATGGAGTACAGTGTGTGCTCAATCTAGCAGCCCACGTCAAGTTCATCGTTACTGCTTCTACTGCCTTCCTCTCTCTACTCTCCTAGCTCCACTGAAAGGGAAAGCCCTGTTCGCATTTTGTGCATTTTACCTTTTAATGTGCATTTTACCTTTTAATGTATAAAAGCAAACTGCATTAGACGTTAAAAAGGGCAAAACACCCTGTGCCCATATCTCCTCCCTTCTCCTCTTTCTGTTCCTTAGTTTCTTTACCCGTCCTTGGCTCGTCATTCTATGGCAAGCTCTCTAGCTGATAACTTTGTTCTGTTTCTAACACTTAAGATAGCGTAGGGAAGTAGAAGGTAAGAGACCACCACGAACATGTTGGAGCCAGGTGAGGGAGGACAGCTGGTGGAGAGACCGGCCCTGCCCTCTGCTCCTATTCCCCAGACATTCTCTCCCTCTAACACTCTGGCCCGTGCCCTGAGCCAAGGCAGTCTGGCTGCCCTGGTCCACCCTGGCTAGCCTGTTCCTTCTCCCATCATCTCTCAGGAGGAGCTGGCTCCCCATGGCACTGAATATTGATATTCTCCCCCTTCTAAAATGGGCCAGCCTTGCCCTACATCTTTAGAGTCCCTGTGATCTCTCAAGCAGCTAATCTGATACACTCATTGACAAGAAAGTGCCTGTGGAGGAGAATTCCCCTAAGCAAAAGCAAACCCTCTTAGTGTTCCAAGGAACAGAGGCACTTTTCTTCAACTGCAATTCAGTCTGTTTCCCTAAACCAGAGAGATTAATTGCAAAATAGAACAAGGTCGAAGAGAGGGAGGCAGGTGTTTGAGAGAATCTCACCTCGGTCCATCTAGGAACATGGGCATGAAGTGGGGCTGCACTCAGAGTCCTCAGGTCTGAGTCTGGGTGAGTTCCCCCCAAAACAGACCTAGCTTCCACATCCAAATGATAAAATCTCTTCAAAACACTGGCAGGACTTCAGAGGGAGTGTGATCTGAACGGATGGCCGTGGTCTGAGGGTAAGAGTAGCAGTCTGGAGACCCGTGCGCAGACTCCCTCGGGCTCAGCAGTCCCCAGCAGTGGAGGCTGCTCACTCCATGTCACCTGACACCAACTGACTTGAACTGAAACACACAGAAATTCCCGGTTCTTTATTTTGGAACAAGTGACCCAGAATAAACTGTTTAACCTCCCTTGGTCTCACTGTATCCACCTGTAAAATGGACTATTTATAAAATCAACATCACAGATCTTCCTTAAGGGATTTTTGAATTAATGCATGTGAAATAACTCTCTATGTGGAAAAACAAGAAAATGCTAATTATTATTTCTCAGAGAAAATCAGAACGTACGCTGTGAAATGAGTTTAGTAAAGTTAAGGATATGTTCTTGAGCACTCTCTAAATATTTATTAAGGTAACTTATTGGCCTTCAGAATGGGGCTCATCAAATTGCTCCGTGACGCCAGGCACACTTCCCAGTGCGGTATTCATCCTGACGTGTAAAAAGCAGCAGGCCCTCGCTGCCCGCTCTGCAGCAGAGCGCTTTCCAACAGCCTCCCCTACACACACTCATTCTCCCTCCCTCCTTCTCTACCACCGACTATTACACATGCGCTCACTGACTTTCCCTCTGCTTCACCCCATAATCCTACCTCTGGTTTTCCCTTCAGCCAGTCTGTCTGATTTGGGGGTTTTCACTTTTCGTTAAAGTGTGCATTCTGACTCTTAATCAAAGCAACATATTGCACTCTGTTGATGAAGCACACAGAGGAATGCTCAGATATGAGTCACATGGCCCCCCCACCAGGGATATTATATTGTAATTTGATAACAAAGTGAGAAATTCATGGTACCAGAGCAAGTATATCATTTAGCAGTGCCAAACACTGTGATTAAAAAATAATTTTCAGTTCATTATCTGAATTTTTAGGCTATTAGGCAAACATTTAAATTAAATGGAGACATGGGGATAGCTGATTAATTTTTTTCAATCTTAATCTTGATTTTAAATGCCATGTGCCCACAACAGAAAAAAGCAAAATTAAGAGTGGCAGCTGACAGCAGAAATGAGAAAAAGACCTAGTACATGGAGCTCACGGCACAATCTCTAGGCAAAATCTTCCCCTTAGAGTTAAAATAAGGATTACAACTGGGATTCACTTAAATGTTGCAGGTTAGTAGAAAAGAGCTGGATACGTTTTCTTAATAAAGTCAAAGATCTTCCACCGTTTGACTGTTTTCAAAGAGTCGATTTTGGGGGAAGGAGTGTAACAGGGTACAGCCAAGGGGTAGCCCCAAATAGGGATTTGTAATGAGGCCCAGAACTCAAGCCGTCCAGGAAATATTAGAAAAATATATATAGGATGCCCTCACCCCCACAAGTCTGAATTGGGGGGGATGGGACTCCTGGAGCAGGGCCATGCGGAGCTGTTTTGTATAACAGCAGCTTTGCGGCTAACCTCTGGCATGGTCATTTATCTATAACCTTTAACTGGTTTCATAGATATGTTAAATAGCTGTGGCTATGCTTTGGGGGGGGATGGAAGTGACTTCAACACAAGATGTAACTGGAAAGGGAGGAACACACGGCTTTTAGTGAGAGGGGAGAACCCCGCGACTTTGGGGCTCCCTTTGCCAGGCAGCTTAGGAAGCTGGGAAGCAAGATGCAGCAGCGATGCGGAGCTCTCTCTTAGCAGTTCGGAAGAACGTAGGAGAGATGCTGCAGGAAGGAAAGTCAGGACCACGCGGCCTAGGAAGCAGGAGAGACTTTGCCTGGAAGAAAAGGGGTGAAAGGACTCTTGCTGGTGGGCCGTGAGGAGGTGCCACATGGTTTTGGATTAACTGGAAATCATGGCGGCGACACAGCGGTTGGTGCCGGAACTGAGGGGCTGCCTGAATCACGGACTTCTACTTCTTTCCCTGAGATACAGTGCCCTGGACTGGGCAGGGGGAGAAGGAAGGATTGTGTGCATTTATGGGTATTCTAAAGAACTTTAGTATTCTAAAGAAGACATTAAGTCATTACTCCAAGCCTGTATAACTTGATAATAAACAATTCCTTTCCTTTTCACCAGTCTCTGGCATTGAGAGACGTCTTTCCTTTCACCAAAGCGAGCATAACGAACCTAGTACGGGTTGAGGAACTCCAGGAGCACAAAGCGGGGGGCCTTTTGGTAACAGTATATCATTGGGTGCCCCCTCTCTGTTCTGTAACAGGAGGGAGTAGCCTTACAGTGGAGTAACCTGACAAACACTACCTCAAATCTGGTGGTCAAGGTCAACAGCAGGAGTAGTAACTCATGTGGACAGGATGTACCCTTAACACAATGTGATGAGAATGGCACCTCAACTCTATAGATCTTGCTCCCAAAAAACCATCCCAGTCTACCTGAGATAAAAACACCAGCAAACCCAAACTGAGGAACATGCCGAAAGACACCTGACCAACACTCCTCAAATCTTTTGAGGTCAAAAATGAGGAAAGTCCAGAAACTGTCACAGCCAAGAGGAGCCTAAGAAGGCATGACAACTAAATGTAATATGATCCTGGAGAGGAGCCTCAAACAGAAAAAGAGCATCAGGAAGAAATTAGTAAAAGTGTAATAGAGTGTGAAGCTTGGTTAATAACAACGGGTCTGTGTTTCTCCATTGTGGCAAGAGCACCATAGTAATGCAAGAAAAACTGAATGTGGGATAAACTGCATATTACCTTTGCAACTCTCTTGTAAATGTAAAACTATTCTAAAATTAAATGTTTATCAACATGTCAAAGACCACTCGCTAACTGGAAAAACTAAATAAATTAATGACTTTTATTGCAAGCATTCTGTAGGGCTAGAATAAGAAGAAGCAGTTATATTTTGTTGTTGTTTCTATACCCTCAGTTTCCAGATTGGGCTTCTATTTCATCTTTGTTTGTCTTCCTTTGTACCCTGGTGCTAGGGATCTGCCCCCAGACTTCTATGGGCAGGCCTTCATCTCTAGCCAGCTCCGCCTCACAGGGCCTTAAACTCACTCCTTTCCCTGACCCCTACCATGACCTCTACTCACGGTTCTCTAGGAAAAGCTGATCCATTCACTGATGTTAATGTTATCAACAGCTCTTAAATAATCTACATGCCCCCTGGAGTAATGTTTAAAGGAAAACAAATAAATTTAATTAGGCCCATAAATTTGGGGGCAATATGAGCTTTTCTGGATTTTTCCATCACGCTAAGGCAATGTGGAAGGGCCCATTCTTCACTGAGACAGCTGGACATAATTTATAAACTAAATCTCAGTGTCCATCCCAGACTGTAAATAAAATCGACACCTAAAATACTTTTGTTTTGCAGTTACCTGCTTAAGTCCAGAAGTAATGTTTTGCTATGAACGGACTACGTCTCCTACAAAATTCCTGGGTTCAAACCCTCACCCCCATGTCACTATATCTGGAAATTTCAGAAGCTAATTGTGTTAAATGAGATCATTAGCCGGGGGCTAATCTGACAGAACAATGGTCTGAGAAGCGAGTCCTCAGTGTGAGGACACGGAGCGAAGGCCGCACTCTCCCAGCCAGGAGGAGAGCCACACCAGGAATCAGACCACCGCGCACCTTGATCTTGCACTTCCCAGATGCCAGAACTGTGAGAAATAAATTTTTGTTGGTTAAGCCACTCAGTCTGTTATTTTGCTATAGCAGCCCAAGCAGACTAATACAGTTCTTCATGAAAGAAAAGGTGGTGTTAGAACACAGTACCAAATACACTTATTCTACATAAAATGACACATGTGATGAAAAGATCGGTTTGCTGATACTGATAGTATATTTTGTCCCAGAGAAGAGAAAGCTAAAGGAGTTCATCACCACCAAACCAATACTACAAAAATGTTAAAGCAACTTCTTTAAAAAAAAAGACCAAAAATATGAATAATAAAATGGTAAAAACTACATATCTATCAATAATTACATTAAATATAAATGGAATAAATTCTCCAATAAAAAGATAGTGTGGCTGAGTGGGTAAGAAAACAAGATCCTTGTATATGGTGCTTTAAAGAGACCCATTTCAGACTGAAATGTGCACACAGACTGAAAGTATAGGGAAGGAAAAAGGTATTTCATGCAAATGGAAATGAAAATGAAAACAAATCTGGGGTCTCAATACTTTTAGTAGACAAAATAAACTTTAAAGAAACACTGTAATAAGAGGCAAAGAAGGACCCTCCCAATTCCACTTCCAAAAAAATCCCAAAACACTCATTCAAAAAGACATATGCATCCCTATATTAATTGCAGCATTAGACACTGAAGTTAAGAAGAAATTGTTTCCTGCCTCCCCAGATCCAGAAATCTATTTATCCACAATAAGGAGCACATGGGCTAAATGGCTTCCATGGGCAAGTCCACATTGTCTCTGTGAGTGAAAAAGTGTTGCAATTTGCAAAGGGTTTAACACATTATCTCTGAGTGAGTTAGAAACCGCCTTTTGTATCAGTGTAATAGTCAAGTCTGAGATAAACAGTCATTGATGTTTGTTTCTCCACAGAGCTAACTGCATCCTCTGTGTTTCCACGGATACTCACCTCTTCTAAAAACCTCCCCCATGCAGCCCTTCGCCCTCCAGCCCTGTCCACACATTCAAGGCTTAGTAGGTATTTTCAGTGCTCTCCTGGTGCCCTGGGCACTTTCCATACTGGATTGTAATGCATGCGCTTTTATTCTCCACTGGGCCCTAAGCTCCATGAGTCTAAAGGCCATCACTTACATGTGATTCTCAGCACCTGCCTTGCTGATTAACACAAACATTGAGGACAAGAGCTTTATACCTACATGGAATGCTGTTCCTGCCTCTCCACCCATTCAAACCCGAACTCTAGTACACGCATCAAGTGCTTCCCACTGCAAGAAACCCTCTCTGATCTCTCTTGCTATACCTGCCTTCCTTTCTCTGAAACTCCGTGGCCTGGAGAGCTCATTGTTAGTATCTCCTGTTTCTCCCCAACAGCTTCGTGTTTGCATGTTCCTCCTCTGTTATATTTTAATTATCAATGTCGATGCTTTAAGGATTTGTTTCTATCTTTCCATATTCATAGATATGTTGATATATAGCTATAGATCTATCTAGTCAACTACTAAGTGGAATTAGACCATACACATGTTCTATAAACTGTTCTTTTGTCCTCAACAGTAGGTTGTAAAAACTTCCCAAGTCAATAAATATCGTTGGCTTCAGAATGCTCCCTGGTACTGAAGGGATATGATTTACATAACGATTCGCCAGCCCTTACAGATGAGCATGCAGGTCTTTCCCAACATTTCTCTACCACAAACAAGACTAAAACAATATCCACGTACATACATCACTTCAGATACAATCATATCCTTAGAATAAACCTCTTGAAGTGTGGCTGCCGGTCAAGGAGTGATAGATTTTATATTTAGATAAATGGTCCTAGATCCACTCTCCAAAAACACTGTATCCATTTATACACTCCAAGTCCTTTTCCAGATTTTTGAGCCTGACCTGTTATTTTGTTTCCCACAAGGACAAAGACACGGCAGCTGGCAGCCTGGCATCTTCGCCCTAAGACTGTCTGTGATGGGAGCTGTTGAAAGGTGATGTCAATCAGGATTCCTCCAGTTACCGCTGCAAGTGAACGTTGTATCTCAGTCTTAACATTGCCAACAAACATATAAAAAGACATCTGATCTCCCTACTAACTGGAAAAAATGTGAATAAAAGAAAAATGACTTGTTTGGTTTTGCTTGCTTCTTGTCCTTTTGGGGTGGAAGCAAAGAGTAACATTTTACGTTGGCAAGTGCAAGGAAATGGCATGTATGCCATTTTCTGTTCCCTTTCCCAGATGCCTTAGCTAGCACTTCCAGAACAATCTCAAACACTGGTGGCAACAGCAGGCACTCATGCTTTGATTCTGATTAATGGCTGTATTTCCAGTATCTTAGTCATTAATCACAAAAAGGATTTTTGTTGAGCTTTATATTTTTATTTACATTTTACTCACAATTACACTATGATTAAATGACTCCTACCAAATGTATTTTTGTGCATCCATCAATATGAGTACACAGTAATTGGTATATTACAACGTGTATGATATAAACCAGACAATTTCTACTTACTTGCCTATTTGTCTAACAAAGAACTTTCCACTCTCTGTCCAAACATGAGATTTGTTCAAAGTTTCTGAACCGGCATGCAAAAATATAGTTAAAACACGTGTTCTGATTATATGCATGGCATAAGAGTAGTAACAGTGTTATCGAAATCCATGTCACAAGTCATTTTAAGGCCTATTCATTAGTAATTCATCTTAGAGAAACTAAGTCAAATCTTGGCAGGATTCAGTCTTGTGCAAAGAAATCCCGATTGAGACAAAACACATGGAAGACCACAGAGTAAGATCACCTACAAAGAACTTTCGCAGCGAAAGCAGACATCCATTTCTTACCCTCCATCAGAGACACAAGTGGAGCCCAAAGGACTTCATCACAGTTTACAGCATGAAAAGCCCCCTGAGAAATCCAACTGCAGGACCCTCCGTTGTTTTTAAATTCTGCTTCCTTTACTTGGCTAAGAATAAATCTGTTAAAATATTAAGATATGCCAGTTAGTGGTATCATGCTTTTTCTCACCACCTGCAACTAGTTATGCTATCTGAACCAAATGCATCTTCTGCTTATTACTAAGACCAAGAACCAATAATGTCATTTGGACCACACAGAGAATAAATTACAGTAAGGTAATATGAAAATTTAGATGTGAAAAAAATAAATATGATGGCACTAAATACACACATTTTATACACACTCATTCACTTTAATAAACTTCCTTTACTGAGGTGCTGCCCCATGTTACACACGTGGCCAGGCGCCAATCCTGCCCTCGAGTTCCTCCCAGTGTGGTGGAGAGATGAAAGTGACTGCACAACCGCAGAAGCACAAACAAGATAAAATTCCACGGCGGTCCCCAGAGGAAGAAGATTACACACAGGTGGGAGTGATCGGAGATGTCTTAGTGGGTAAGTGGCTCTTGGGTTGCTCTTGGAAAGCAAGAGGAGATGCCTCCATGTAGAAAATTTTAAAAAGGGCATTTCTAGATGAGAAAGGAGTGTCAGTGGCACAGGAACTAAGGCTGCATTCATGGCTTATACTAGAAAAACACACTGATTCTTCAGCAGGTTCACAGATTGTAAGATGAACAGGAAGTGGGCATACGTTTGGTCACTTCCAATGCAGCTAGCATTCTTCAAAAAGCCCAAAAGGCTATACAGACCAATCATTTGATAGCAATTACCTAGACTGGGGTGATGAATTGGGGTGGGCTCTGGGAGGTAAGTAAAAGGAGGCATTATTCATTTTACACTCCTGGTTTTTGTATTATCTCAATTATTTAAAATTTTACATACATATTAACAGTATTGTTTAGTGAAATACTAGATTTACCCCAAGACCCTCAGTCATGTGTGATGACTCATAAACTAACATTCGGGCTCCCTAACTGACTGGAAAGTGTTTTTCCATTTTCTGAAACAAATGTAAACTTTTCTGAATTCCAGAGATGTTGTTTGATCTTGTTCAATGTTGGCCCAACTTAAACTGAAACACCTCAAAGTGGGATACATTTTTCTAGACCACCTACTTAACAGCATTTTTGAGAATCAATTGTAGCAATGCCTCTTAGGCACTTTGGAAGGCACCTGGCACAGACGAGTCAATAAACAGCAGCTGCTGTTATCATCAGGCGCAATCTCTAGATGCAGCCACTGCGGTGCAGCACAAACTTCTGACAAGTGTGCTGACTTCCAGAGCTCCTCAAAGGTTCAGCCCCAGTCAGCCCGGGAGACACCCAAACATACAGACCCTTAAACTCCTAATCCAGATGGTCTCAACCATACTTTCCAATCCTGGAAATGACATGCTGGGATTTGCTTAAAGTAAGCATTTGTCTAATCTATATCACTTTCTACTTCTGTCTGCTATGCAATCAAGTTATTTTTAACCCATAAATATCTATAAATACATAACAATATATTCATTGTATTGAGTTCTGAATGGATTTAACAGATGCTTGAAAGGTAATAATTATATAGTTTAATCTTTGTAAAGTCACTTTACTGGCACTGTTTGGTTTGGGGGGTTTTTTGTGGGGTTTTTTTTTTTTTTGGTCAGACATCTAGAAGGAATTCCATTTTCAGACTGATTCCATACGAGAAATGAGTCCTCTAACTTCTGAAGTGCTGGCCAAACTGTGACTCGTGTTGATAAGGAGCTCTGTGTTGCTTTTCATATCACACATCTGTCAGCCACATAGACCTAGCACCTTATTTGAAGTAAGAGCCTTGTCTTCAGACTATAAACTAAAAGTGCCTTCAACGATGGCCAATTCTGTTTTAGTTCTTTATGGGAATAGTAATCTGATGTCATTGTGGAGCTGCTAGGAAAAGGTTAAATGAATATATTTTAATGTAGAACATGCAATATAGATATGTCATTAATGTCAGCATTTCTCTCCTTACTCTCAATGAAACTTTAATGCTATTTCATTGAAAAACGTCCCAGTTTTATGCCAATGTGTGGCAGTGATTTCCACACGCGTGAGAACACGCAGTCCTGAGAATTTACACGTTTTGAGCACAGCTCCGTGTGATTCCTGTGTGAGCAAGTGTGGATCATGTCTGTGGGATGGGAATTCTCTAATAGGAATTTGGCAAAGGTGTATCTTAAAAAATTCTGGCTTGCTGATCTCTGAATATTCCTTTAACCTGGTCGTGTCTGCCACCAGACGTGAATCAACATCCTGATGCCTTGCTATGAGTAATCCTACCTGTTCTGCTTAATCCCATGAATAATCAATCCAATGTAAATGTGTCTTAATCCCTCTAATAAAAACCCTAGCTGGGCAAGCCACGAGGCTTTTTCCTGGAAATGGGAGGAATCAGCCACGTAGCCCTGGTCTTTCTTTCCCCGCGTGTCTCGGTATGAGGTTCATACACGCATCCGAGTCCCGGTCACCCACGGGTATCGGCAGGCCCGATCTACCCCGTGTCACCAATGCTTTGCTGCAATATTGCCATAAAAATTAAT
Source organism: Micronycteris hirsuta (assembly GCA_004026765.1). Lineage (NCBI taxonomy): Eukaryota > Metazoa > Chordata > Mammalia > Chiroptera > Phyllostomidae > Micronycteris > Micronycteris hirsuta. Next base: position 20,615 of record PVJI01001654.1, read on the forward strand.
ATGCTCTATTTTGCTAAAGGTTTTAACTCCTGAAAGCATGTTATTGTCCATGCAAAAATAATTTTAATTTACTATGTGTTTATGTCATTTAGTACCCTAGGGTTTGCTGCTGAGAGAAAAAGTCACTTACTAAATAACATAGGTCATTTTTCTTACTGTATTAATATCTGGTGAAGAATACCTTTCTAGCTCTTCAAACTAAAACATAGGCTACCAAGATATTCAATTTATAAATTAACCATAATAACGTATTCAATTCTTATCATATTTAGCTTTTAAATATTCTCTGAAATCCATGTTAGGCTAGAAATACATTTCAATGTTTGATAAGGCCAAAGTATTAGGTTGGTCAAAAAGTTTGTATGGTTTTTTACATAAGATAGCTTCAATATGCTCAGCTGTCTTTAACTTTACTCAAAACAGTTTTGTTACATTGTATTGTGTGAGCTGTTATATCAGCGTGCATTTTTTAAAAATATCAAAATTGGTGAATTTTTGTGTAGCCATTTAAATACTGAAGCTGGAAGAAAATATGCAACGTTTTTGGCATACTATGCTTCATTATTTCAAGAAAGGGAAGAATGCAACTGAAATGCAAAAAAAGATTTGATCAGTGCGCGGGGACGGTGCTGTGACTGATGAAACGTGTCAAAAGTGGTTTGTGAAGTTTCGTGCTGGAGATCTCTCGCTCAAAGATGCTCCACAGTCAGCTGGACCAGTTAAAGGTAATAGTGATCAAATCAAGACACCAAGAACAATCAGTGTTATACCACGTAGGAGACAGCTGACATACTCAAAATATCCAAACCAGTAAAGTTATTGGTGGAAATGAAAAATGTGTCTTATTTTATGGAAAAAAGCTGAATGGACTTTTTGGCCAACCCAATACTATGTATGTACATCTCTATGTAAAAGCTGGTATATTTATTTTATATATTTATCCACTTAAAATTCAATACCACACTTTGTCTCTATTTAAAATACGTTTAATGAATGTTATGACCAAATCATCAACCGACAGAAACTTCACATTCCTGAAGGCCCAGCTCCACCTTTGATTCCTGAAAACCAGAGCTGACATGGTTTTCCTGCCAGAGCACAACATTCCTCGTATCTTTGGCATGCTATCTTGTACTTCTTGATAAATTAGTTACTCTGCTAAGATGATAGGGACAGTGTGAAAAACCAAGTTTTTAAAGTTACATACACATTGTTTATTTTCAATAACTAATATGTCATATTTTCTATGCATCAAACCGAGATCATTGTGGCCTTGTTGATCTGAAATGGGTACTCATGTCTTCCAAGCAAATAATCTGCCGATTCGCACTACTAGTGTTCTTGAAATGCCTTGTATCTCTGAAGTAAAACTGTATTTCCCATTTAGAAAAAGAAAATTACATTTATCTCTCCTTGTTCCTTCCTTTCTTTGTTATTCCCAGGTACTTCCAAGAATGGAGCTTTTTCTTGGGATTGGCAACAAGGGGAGAGACTGTTCTCCACCCCTCCTCCCACCAACCAGGAACCTCAGGAGATGGTGTGCCTCAATAGTTAGCACTTAATTAAGGCTCCTCTAGTTGTTAACTAAGAACTTAAGCTGCTTGGAAAATTGTTCTCCCTCAAGCAAGATGGCTTGCCATTAGTAAAACAATCAGCAGTAATTAAAACCCTCATTTTCAAATACACTTCATAAGTTTTACATCATAAAAATTGCTTCCCATCTAATTCTCTTTAAAATGTTGTCTTAAGCAAACTAAAAGTCCCTCTTCGAGAAAACTAAAGCCAAACAAAAGCCAAAATGCAATCACTATTTCTGTTTCAAATAACAAAATTGCCCCAATATTTGTTCAATGGTTGCTTTTAGTTACATGAATTCAGATAAGGAATATTCTTCTTGTTTTATTTGACAAAAATGTCTAAAATACTAAATCAGCAGTATATGACAAATGTTTTGGCAGAAAACACTAGATGTTACAATTGTCTTCTCTTTAAACTTGTTGCTCCCAGATATTCAATGGGCATTCAAAATGTGAATGCACTCCCTAAAATAAGTTTAAACGGATTTCACATTCTGTTTGAGTTCACATGCTTTATATCCTTAAACTATTTAAGAAGTAGCTCTTCCTGCTCTCTGAACAGATTAAAACTAAATCCTCCAAAAACTGCAAAATGCAATAAAGAAAACAAAAAATGTTTGATTTAATCAAAAGCTAAGCAGACAAAAAAACAGACACCTTTTTTGAAACAAATTGGGTAAACAATAACAGATGTCAAAACCTTTTAAGTAAATGGAACCTGGGTCAGGTTTATTTTCAAACAAGATTAAAAAACATGGGAACAGGAGGGAGGCAGGTAGAAAACTATACTTGAACAACAATTTTAAAAAATATATTTTAAACCACACAGTTTAACAGACAAATAAGAGATATTCTTATTTTAAAAAGATTAAAAAGCGGATAGAAATATCTCTAACCTAGTGGAATTCTATGTACCATGAGTCAAATTTCAAGAACACCTCTCTGGTTAACAGGAAACACTAGAGGGCAGAGTCGCATAGTGAAGCTCTTCTGGCATCTAATGAGGGAAAAGGATATGATCATTGGGATGCTTGCTCATATAAACCTTCAAGATCTGTCGCTACTGACTTATCTTGAAAGGTTTTAAACTTCCAGCAGTTGATCTAATCGAGTCCACTCAAGGCACGCAAGCAAACAGAGACCCAGACAAGGGTTCCATGGAGATTACTTACCCTAGGAGCTATCGCTCTTCCTTCCTGCAAGTATTCATCAACATAACATCTCACTCCCTATAAAACGAGCATCACTTCTCTCCTGAATGAAAGACCCTTAATAACCTACTGGTGTTTATGGGCTTTAAAAGCCAAAGGTTTTAAGTTACAAATGACATTTCCCATCAAATTTGGGGAACTGGTGATTCCATTTTGGTTGACTAAGTCCCATAAGCTCAAGCAAAATGTTTCCATATTATTAAAAACTTTCTTAACAGAAGGAAGGAGTCTTCACCCTTCAAAACTCCTCTATATTCATGTTCTCTGTCAATGATGGAAATGCAAAACAGAAGTGCCACCCAGAATCTTGGGGCACCGATTAGTGGGAGCCATTTGTTTCTAATAGTTGTTGGAAGCCCAAATGTCCATTTCTGTAGCTCCCAGAACAACATAAGAAGCCCTTTCCCCTCACGGTGCACAGCTTTCACAGTGGCCGTGTGGTGTACACGCCCACTGTATCGCCCAGTTACATGACCTTGAAAATGACAGCCTCAAAAATTCATTCTCCAAGTAGCCAAGTTTTTTGACAACATTCAGTAAGATGTTAGAGCTTCTCTTCAAAACAATCCATCTTATAAAATGACTTATAAAATTACTTGTCCAAGAAATAATAAGCCCAATATTAGTTTACTTGTTTTATTATCAGTATAATAATAAAAATCAATATAAAAATAATTATAATCCAAAATAGGCCAAATTTCTCATAGATGATGGCTTTTATTTAACTCCTAACCCCTTGAAAATTCTGTAGATTGAAGAGTGAAAGTAGCAGCAAAAATAATTTAAATAACTCAGGAAGAGCAAATTGAGCATCTGTGATTCTTAGAATACAGAGTACATTTTTCACGGTTCTCTTTTGTCGTGGGGTAGCTCGGTCCTGCCGGGACCCATGGGTTGACCGTAACCAGTGCGTGTATAAATCTCAGACACGCGGGGAGAAGAAATCCGGCGGCCAA